>KZ308700.1:683499-712850 GCA_000376725.2 Ladona fulva | reverse complement strand
AGATATTTGTGTTTAGATGATAATCAGGTTTGATATGAATTTAATCCTTAAAATCAATATATGAGAGAACTATAATTTACATCTGACTAAATGTTTCTGTATAATTCAAAATATAGAAAACAAATTTTAGATTAATTATTAATATTGTAAAGAACAGGAGATTTTCTTTAAGTGCCAACAAATGATTTTTGGTCATCAAATTTTTTGATCAGGATCTATTCCATCTTTGAAATACAAATAAAAATAAGAGAACTTGGTACATGAGAGTAAAACATTCACAGCTGTGTCCTTGAGGCACCAACTCTCACGTTTCTATTTTAACTAACACTGGGACTCCAATCCAGGATGTTTTTATGTACATTAGTATTTGTTTACTTAAGTTAGCGTACAACAATTTTTAAATGAAGTATAGACATTGGAAATTATGCAAGGATTGATAAGTCAACAGACCAGCAATAAAGAAACTGTACAGCTTAAAAATTTCAATGAAAATCATTGTGTGTGTTTATATAAGTGTGACAAAATTTTCAATCTGATAATAAAAGTCCTTGTTAAAATATTTCAAGGAACAGTTCAAAGTCTTTAGCAAACAGAGGTTGACAGATTATGATGCATTTAATATGTTTTGAAGATTTCCCTACACAAAAAATCGATTTGTAGAAAATGTTCTAGATATCCTATTTAAATAATAAATAAACATTAATCTTAAAGAATATATGTGAACAAGAATGTAAACAGATTGACTTTGAAATTTTATACAACTGCAATAAAAAAGGAATTTTAGAAAATTACATCCTTTGCAGACACAATTGTGAATTATAGCACAGCTTAATTACAGGGTATATAATCTTAATTTACAAAATTTCCAAAAGTTATGACTTTTACATCGCACTTGCTTTCAACCTGAGGAATTTCAAGAAAGCTTTTTCTTCACTTCTGTATACCTTTCCATATACTTTTCATAACCTTCCACTTCCATTAAATTTTTAGGTGCAAAAAGGTTGCCATCAATTGCCAATAAAGATATATTAGATTCATCAAGAAGACACCGTGGAATAGCAGTGAGGGGCAGGCAGTTTTCTTCAAGGCGCAATGTACGTAAGCGTGGACATTTGGCCAAATATTCTGACAGTTCAGATATCTGATTCTGCGAAAAAGAATGATAAAAATATAGTATAAACCTCGTCCAACTAACTATTAAGGATCTTGGAAAAATGATTCCATACACTGAACCGTAAGGAAAATTAGTTGTATTCTTTGAAAGAATACATCTCAAATATTATAAGCTCTAATAATCACCGAAAACTTTATACAAAAGATCAAATTCTGTTTATCATTTCATTTCAAAAAAATTCCTTAGCTTTAGGTACATAAAATTTAAGGATGTTCTTTTTTTACTCACCTGATTAAGATTAAGTTCTATAACGTGTAAAGTTGCCAGATTTGGATCGTTTACCACTTTGGTGATTGAATTGCGGGATAAATCCAACATGTCTAGATGCCGTAGTCCACATAACATGAGAGGAAATTCTTGCAGCTTATTTCCAGAAAAATGAGCTTCTTTTAAATTTTTTAGAGCAGACAACGTTACAGGAAGTTCAGTTAAATGATTGTCTCGAACTGACAGTGACTCGAGTTTTACAAGTTTACCTAGGAATGAGGGTAGATTGCGAAGTGAATTTTTGTCTAGTTTTAGATGCTTTAAGTTTCTGAAATTCTCCATCTCTGAGGGCAAAACAGAAAAGCAATTATCGCTTAAGTCAAGAGTTCTCAGTATATCTGCAAGTTGTTTTAATGAGGGGGGAAACGAAGATAACTTCTTGTGAGATAACCCCAGCACACCAGTTTTAGATGCAGTTTCAACATGTTCCTTGATTGAAGGTCCGTTTCCCATCTTTACTTAAAGTTCTAAATCACTTGTGTTCAATTAAGCTACTTATGGGTGCAGGAATTAAATACATGCTAGAAATGTCACAACATTTCAATTCCTTACAACAACACAACCAGAACAGTCAAATCAGGTTTACTCAGTTATCGTCATTCATTTGGATGGAGCTTCAAACTTCAAATACCACCAGAAATCTGGCTTTTCTTTTAGATGTCGCGATTGTACTGCTCTTGTGAGCAAATACTGAACTAATACCACCTCTCACTTTCTGTTTGCCTCCCATTCTTGCATAGATGCCAAATTACTTTTTTAAATGTCGCTAGATGCGAATAGGGCTAGACCCTAAAAAGTAGCTACATTTACAAAATTCGCAGAAAATAGTTCAAAACTTAAATAGCTTCAGTAAAATGAAAAGACTTTGTAAATTCCACAATATATTTAAAAAAATATATATTGTGGAATTTACAAAGTCTTTTCATTTTACTGCTATGGCATTCCACCAAGTAGAGCCAAACCATATCAACTTTTAAATAGCTTCAGTTCTCCTGTGTACATGAAGTACCAGTGCAGAAATGACAAAAATTGTATTTATATTAGCAATATTTTGCCTTTTATTATCTGAAAGTAATGCTATTTGTATTATAATAAGTCAAACATGATATGTTGAGTCGCTAGATTTAGTCATGATAGCTAACTTGGCAACTCTGCCTACTTCTACTCTGCAGCAGAATTGTGAAACTTCTTAGGAAATTCTCGAAAACAATTAAAAATGAGATCCCACAAAATCTACCTTTACTAGAGAGACAAGTCACATACAACAGCAGTTGATGTACAACACTCAATAATCCCATATAACCCGCTGATGCGTATCTTTGCCTTCATTTGTTTCGAATATGCGATTACAGTGGCGTAACTCACTTTAGTGGCAGAAAGTAGAAGCTAAAAGAGCGACGCGTAGCCCCATAGGTCTATCAGGTCTTTAAATGACTACATACAGCGCTCTCGTCGCGTTATTGTTTCCGGTGGTATAAGTGATAAGTGACGTTCGTAGAGATTGACGTTATTAAAATGATCGATATTCTATTATTCTCACGATTATGCTCTCAGCAAAGTTTTACATCAATTTAAGACTGCGGGAATACCCGGCATGTCTAGTACGCCAAAAAGTGATAAACATGTTTCTGGTGAGTACATCTCAAGTCTGCTACTTTTTGGATTTCGTCTGGATATTATGTATCAAGTACAAGAATGTTTAAAGTTTAATTCCAATGCTGTTATATATTTGTAGAAACAACTCGTAATTCATGATTTTTGCGAGGTATGTTTCTAAAGAAGTAATTTCATGATAGCAGTGATAGCTTTTCTTTTTGGGTAACATCTCAGAATTTCAAGAGACAATCTTATTTTCCCTTGCAATAACTTAATAAATAGATTCGAATTTCCATCTTAATGTTTTTGAATCCTACTTTTAAAGCTCGCAGAATAATTTTTACTTTATTTTTCTTCGATTCTAATAAACATTGTAGTTTTCTGTGTAAAAATTAAGATTCAATTACATTTTTAGTTTTCAACTAAGTATAACTGCCTTAACTTGTATAAGGTTACAAATAATAAGAAAGACGTTGATAATCCTGAAAATTTCGTCTGTAATCTTTTCTTTAAACATTTTCAACTATACACATATGATTACAGGAAAAGAAGCTGTCGGTGTAGTAGTGCTTAGTACTTTAACTCAGAAAGCTGGAGGAATCTCTTGTTGAACAGCAAATTTTGATAGTTTTATTCCATTTTCACAAGTGTTACCAATTTATTTTTAAGTTAATTTCAGAGACTTTTCAAAAAGTAATCAATCAATTATGGGATGAACCTTTATGGTTTATACTTATTTAATAGCTGAGGGGCGGTGTATTTAGTGTCATCAAAGTTTTCCGGAATATTTTAGGCTTACTTTACATTATTTTTCTTTCTTCATACATAAAAGGTATAATCATCATAACTCAATTATTTAATGTGTTTTATGAATTTTCTGAAGCTATTTCTGTAAGGGAATTTCGGTTTCTGGGAGGAGATCGTTTTTGTTATAATAAATAAATCTATATTTTAGATACTTTCCATAATCGACGATATGAATATTTCAGTCGGATTAGTTTTAACGGTTCAAATTTATGAATTACCATCTCAGTTTTATATTGTCACATAAGATTGTTCGTTTTTCAATCTCAAAAACTTTCTTCCCCTTAACATTATTTATGAGTTGCCATCAAATTATTTATCTTTTCTGATTCAATTAAGAAACCATTATAAGGACCATGTTTAAGAATAAAACCTTTTGGATACCAGTGGAACATATTCTAGATGTTTTTTTCTTAGCATATTTAAAAAAATCGATAGAAGTATTGCAAAGTTGGAAGGTAATCAGGAAGAGTTCCAGTTGGAACTTAGAAATAGGTTCACAGCACTTCAAGCAGTAGAACTGTAAGCCAAAGTCATGGAAGTCGTGAAGGCAGCGACAGAAGAAGTAGCAAGTACACCAAAAAGACCAAAGGATTAGAAGTTCAGCTACAGAACCAGGAAAATGATGAAACAGCAAAAGAAACTGAGCACTCAGACTTGCCAAAGGAAAATATAGAATATGTCAAGCTATGCAAGTCTATCAGAGTGGCAATGAAGGAAGATGTAAGGAATTTCAACGAAAGAATTGCACAAGAAGCTATAGAGAACAACAAGAGTATGAAGAGGGTCAGACGACGCCTAGCAATGGGAAAGAAACAAATCTTGGTCGTCCAGAAAGAAGATGGCACAACAACTTCAAATAGACAAGCAATACTGAGGGCAGTAACCGAATACTTCACCAACTTATACAAGAATACAGAAAATGTTGAAGAGGAAACCCAAGAAGAAACACAAAACTCAGAAAATACCCCCTCTATTCTCCCAGAAGAAGTAACAGAGGCCATCAAGAAGATGAAGAATGGAAAGGCAGGAGGAGCTGATGGAGTTTTAGCAGAATATCTGAAACTTGGTGTTACAGAAATTTCTCCTGTCCTAGCGCAGTTATTCACTAATTGCCTTAGACAAGGGAGAATTCCGAAGGAATGGAACCATGCAAAGATTGTCCTTTTGCACAAGAAAGGAAGCAAGGAAGATTTGAAGAACTACCGCCCCATCAGCCTCCTTCCTGTTATTTACAAAACGTTCATGAGAGTAATAGCTGCACGTCTGAAGACGTCCCTGGCAGCTGCCCAGCCCAGAGAACAAGCTGGATTTCGCAAGGGATTCAGCACTATGGACCACATCCACACGCTGCAAGAAATTATCAGCAAAATGAACGAATACGAGATGCCACTAGTACTCTGCTTCGTGGATTATGCCCAGGCCTTTGACTCGGTAAGTACCTCCTCCACACTGGAGGCACTGGGGAAACAAGGGATAGATACAAAGTACATCCAACTTCTACGCAGCATCTACAAGGACGCCACAGCCTCTGTAATGCTGCATGAAGAAACAGAGGAATTCCGGATTGAGAAGGGAGTGAGACAAGGCGACTGCCTTTCACCAATTCTTTTTACAGCCGTTCTGGAAGAAGTCTTTAAAACCTTAGACTGGGAGGAAAGAGGCCTACGGATCAATGGAGAGCACATCAGTCATTTGCGTTTCGCAGATGATATAGTACTCTTCGCAACCAACGGTGAAGATCTAGCATCAAGACTTCAAGAACTGAACGCGGCTGGGCAGAAAATAGGACTCAGGATAAACTTATCGAAAACTAAGGTAATGTATAATTCTTTTGCAGCACAAGTACCAATCCTACTACAAGAGGTACCCCTTGATGTTTGTTCAGAGTACACTTACCCGGGACAACTGGTTGGTTACGACAGGAGAGAAAAACTGGATCAAATAAGTGAAACGAAGAATAAAACTAGGATGGAGTGCTTTCGGAAAGAACGCACATATTCCGAAGTCAAAAATGCCAATGGTCTTATAGAGAAAGGTTTTCAATCAATGCATTCTACCAGTTTTGACATATGGAAGTGAAACATGGGTGTTAAACGCAGCAATAACCCAGCGACTACAGACTACACAAAGAAGTATGGAACGATGTATGCTTGGAATCACAAGAAGAGACAGGAAACGCAACACCTGGGTTAGGAAGATGACAAGAGTGACAGACATCATAGATAAGATAAGATCACTGAAATGGATGTGGGCAGGCCATGTTGCAAGGAGAAACGACAACCGATGGACATCAGCAGTTCCTAACTGGATACCAAGAGATGTGAAGGGACCGATGGAACACAGACATCATTCAGTATTTAGGGGTAACATGGCAACGAGAAGCTCAGAATAGAGAGAATTGGAAATCGCTTGGTGAGGCCTACATCCGACGTCGGATTGAAAATGGCTGATGATGATGATGATATATGTGTTATCTTTTAACTGCTAGTTAAAATTTCCATCAGTGAATGGTCTTAAGTAGTGTGGAAAATGTCTTTGTTTTAACGACTTTTTTCTGAATAAGGTTTAGTCAGACCTAACTTCCTTTCATTATGAATCATTCACATAGTCTTGCGGTTCCTGTATCTTGAAGAAAGAATTCCTCTCATTTTACCACGGTAAATCATTTCTTCATTTCGTTTATCGTTTTCCGTAAGTAAGAGAAAAATGGGATGACAAATTTCGTTTTTATATCCAGAAATCAATGTGGTTGTGTTGTGTGAGCAAATTGTATCGATTTGTTGTAAGTGGTTTATTCGCAAATTGCTGTATTCATTTCTTTGATCTTTTAATGGATACGGGTTCCTCCTTAGTTTTCTCACGCTGTGGAAGTCGTGAGAACGTGGTTTCGTTGTAATTCGAACGATTAGATAATATTGAAGTGTCTGTGATTTCATCAATTCATGGAAAAAAAGATGTTCAAATTATGAGAGGTACGTAAATGTTAATGCCGACAGTATTATATGAGAAGCGGCGTGTGCGATGCTCATTTCCTCATCGAATTGATGTCCCAACTCTCGCCCACTACGGGTCCGAAATAGAGGAGCTTCACTTCAATAGACAGTCGTTTGGCGGTGCCACACCTCACCCCATGCCCCAATTCGACGAGGGCTTCCTGGCCCTTCGCGAAGACGGCTATCGGAGCTATGATGTAAAGGGGTCCATCTCCCGTCAACTGTCCCCTTCTGCCCATCTACTCGCCGTGTATCCCTTCAGACACAGGGCAGGTAATTACCGAGAGTGATGTTTTGTCGTTATGATCGATTTGCATTGGTTCGCCCCTACCAAATACAAATCGTCCTCGATTACGTCCTCAAGGACAACTCCTACTCTCGTTACTGAAATCTTTACTTTACTGAAATCTCTTCGGTAATTTATATTCCGAAAATGTTTACTCAAAGTAATTTCCGTGTCGACATCGGCTGATGTGAGATGCGTGCATAAGAGGTATCTTATTTTCTGTGAGTTACGTAGAATAATAGATAAATATCCTCAAATCGATTCACCGAGCAGTTTTTCACGAATGCGACCAATCGTTGTGTCCTGTGATTTCCCTTAACTCGAAATAGTAGCAATGTTACGTCATAAAGGTACAATAAATCTGCGAGTGTGTATTTTTTTAAATTCCACCTTAAGTTTCCTCTTTATGAACGCCAATTCAGACTGTAATTAAATTAATGCGCCCGAATTTTTTACGTTTACGAGGAAACATGATAGGAAGCTTCGAATGAGATAATCAAGAATAACATTTAAAACTTCAAGCGCCGCATCATTATATTTTGGTTTATCGCATTTCCATCATCTAACTCCACATTTGGCATTTCCATCGTCTAACTCCACATCATCATCATCCACCAACTAAGTAGTTCGTAGCTCTGAGATTGGGAAATATTCCGCTCTATTTCCTTCACTTTTTGGTCGTCGTGAGGAAGTAATAAGTCGAGCAAAATTGTTTCCATTGGGTGAACTTTCTATCTTAATAGGAAGGAAAATTGTTTTGCGGTTGGAGGATAGATGGTATGGCCGTCCAGTCGATTTAAGTCACACGTGTTTTTGCGTATCCTTTTCGGTTCGACTCATTCCTTCCAGGAAAATCGAGAATTTTTTCATTGCGGCTGTCAAGACGTAGCAGCTTTTTTTGTGGTCTCTCGGCAGTGTCGCCCTTTCCTCCAATTGCGGTCGCTTCTAGATGGTGTCGTGCGGTGGAAATTCATCAAGAGCATTTTTAGAACGTGCACTCTAGGGTGGTGATTAAAGCCCTTTTTTGTTATTTTGACGTAGCGAGGATCTCCTGCAGTGGTTCGGAGACTGTGCTCCTGCCAAAGGCTTTTTTCCTTCATTTTATTCGATTACTCAGTTTCGCCTGCCTATTAAGTAGTCCGGATTTAGCGGTTGGAAAATCTCGTGGCGTTGTTTTCTTCTCGCGTAAATTTAATTCATCGGAGTTTTGTCGAAAGCTCTCTTCTCATCGGAACACTACTTTGAGAGGAGAATGGGCTATTCAGCTTGGGTTTTTAAGACCCCAAGTTTTCGAGGAAGATTTTGATAATATTTTCATAGGAATTATTTTCAGTTGTAAACCCTAATATCGCGCGTTTCTATTCATTCGAGAGGAAAACAATTGACTAAAGTAAAAACTGGTGTTGATTCACTACATTTTATTCATGCCTGATAATGGCAATTTTATTGTTTCTACTGTAAAATTATTGTTTGGTGCTATAATATTTGTTTACTAGTAAGCGCCGTCAAGCATGACGGAGTTAAATAAATTTTGAGAATACATCAATTATCGTATACATCTTGCCCCTAAGCACGACGGTGTCATTTGTATGTCTATATTAGTTCCAACCATTAGTTCTAAATTATCCCTTCTATTTTAATGGAAGAATGCGTGAGCTCGAATTCAACTATCGCCAAGGGAATGAGTTGTTTATTACTGTAAAATTTTACAGTTTCTGCATATTTTATCAAAATTCTCGCCAATTCAAACCAATATCAATATTTTTATGACTAAAATGAGAATCTAAAATCATTTTCCTTTCTTTTGGCACTTGTCGCGATTTTGTAGGACCATTATTTCTAATTAAATTTTGCAAAAGAAACAAAGTGTGCAAAACATGAAAGCGAACTTCAAGTGCATTTCCTATGGATTATGGGCTCCTGGGTTCAAACCCGAGCCTTCCGGGAGATGTGAATAGTTTTCGTCTACCTTTCAACCTCATAGAAATCTAATGCATTTTGTTTCATATCTCATCATGAAGTCCTTTCTGAGATAGAGAGGATGACGGAAAGATATTTTGCTTTTCATATGTACTAGCTGAGCCCGCGCAAATATTTGCGAGCATGATATATTTAATATCTGCAAAACTTGTGATTACATTTTCAAGAAAAGAATCTTCATACGAACAAAATATTTCATGTTTAGAATTAGTTAACATAATTAAACGAATAATCGCATATTTTCCCATCATTATCAGGAATCTTCAATTTTGTAGCTGTGTCAGTTTTTTATCTCATCATTATATTTTATTTTTGTATTTTATTATGATATTTTTCATTCCACTTTCAATACCAGGTTCTGCAACTAACGACCTAATGTGTTCCACTGGAGAAATTAAACCAATCTTCCAGTTTTTGCAAATTAATTTCCATTTCGGTGATAAATCATCATCTATAAAAATATATGTTACTTACTGGAATTTTCTAAAGGAACGACAATTAATTTCCTTTTTCTTCTTTAATTTACTTTGTGCATCGATTATCATTAATCTATTTGCTCGTAAGGAGTCCTCCATTGTTATACTTAGTGGCGTACATAACTATCACAAAAATTAAGTAACTATGCCAAAATAAAAAAAATCAGTAAGGAGAATTGACGTGTATTAAATATGCTTTGTCTGATCCTCCTCCTGAGGTAAATAAGAGTGACAATATTCAAAATATTGATTGGATATCCCTGACGTATGAAAGTTAAACTTAAGGACAACAGTATTGTAGGTAATGAAAACCATTAAATATTTCAAACAATATCAATTTACCTAAGTTTCAATATCTAAATAAAGCGTTGATTAAAACGTTTTTATTCACTGAAAACAGAATAGAATCAATGTAAAGTAGTCGACTTTACTTAAATTTATATACATCCCGCATTGTTATTGACATTTAAAATACTGTCCAAATCCAAAGCGACATTCCTGATTTACACAGTTCTTGATTGTAACATTTGAAAATTAATATCAAAGCTACTGTTAATTATCATATAAATCAATTTATGTAAAAATATATAAATAATAATAAGTTAATAGACTGTTTAATTGCTTTATTATTTGAGTTATATTCTGAATTAATTTCGATTTGAAAGCATCACATTCTTATGCTCGTTGGATTCAGCTAATAATTCTTCAATGTTGAGATACTGATTTGAGGAAATTAGTATTATTTCATAAATTCTTTACAAGTTTCTTCAAACTGAATTTGGAAGAATGTCAAAGAGAAAAACTTTATCATATTTTTATTGCTGTTTCTCTTAAACATATTACTTTTACATCCCCAATGTATTAAATAACTGGAAATTTATTTATAAATAATTTCGTTGCTATGAATAACGTTTGGTTGCTACAGATGCTTAAAGAAATTAAATAGAAAGAATGTTATTCCCTTGCCCCTTCTTTCTAATACTTATTTATTTATCCGAGGCAACAATGACCATTGCCATAGCAAAGCTGAAAATTTCTGATAAATTTTGAATTACAAGGGGAGTCAATAAAAAAATTGAAATTTAAACCTAAAACTTAGCAAGAATAAGATTGTTTGCAGATTTGGCCTTCGGATGAACTAAGTTTGATAGAAATCCGTTCAAATTAGGTAATTTAATTAACAAAGAAAGAATGCCTTGCACTCTGCACAATGAAACATTGCATGCAATCTTACGGAAACACATTATTAGCTCCGGGTGTTTCTGGGGATAAAAATAACTTTGCCCAGAGTTCCTATAATGTAGAAATCCAATGCCGTTTACATGTCTCTAAAGATAACCATTGGGACAGAGAGACGGACACTTCTCAAATCTTATATATAAAATAGAATGTATGTTCTCCTAATACTCGAGAACCAGATAACGCACATTTTTCAAATGTTGAAGATTGTAAAATGTCTTCCCCGGACAGATAATGTGCTACGTTCTATTTGCTTATAGTCTGTGGTTGGACCCCATAAATTTAGACGAACTGTTTCCATAAGAAATTCAGGTAAAACTCACTTTTAATGTGTGCATAGGTTTTCTCATTTGCAAAATTAAATTAGAAACAAATGCAGTTCAAAATCAAGGCAAGCACCAAAAGAATGTCAGTTGAAGACATATCATACTCTTATTTAGGACGTGGAACATTAGTTCCACGTCCTTAGAGGATTTTCCTTAGATCAAAGAGGTTGTGAAGTTTGCTTGGGACGTGCTCCTAGATCATCATCACCAATCTATGCATCACTTCACCACCATCACCACTCAAGACTAGAAGACAGGCCCAAAACCAGCCATCGGCTTCTACATCACAGAACCCGGCTGATGACGACCCACTGACATCACCGGTGATATGACCAATGTCACCAGGGCTAGCCAGTCCTAGCCTTTTTGGTGAAGACATCCAAAGTATTCAACAACAGGTCGTGCTGCTCACCCAAACAGTAACAGCCCTTTCACAACAACTTGGAGAATCAGAAGAGCCACTAACACCTTTTTCTCTGCAGATGTAAGAACAACCAGCTTCGCAGCCGGCATCCATTATCATGGTACCCGGCACCTCCACCACTACCCGACCGCATACATGGGCAGATTTGGCACTCGACCTGTATCTAGACTAGTTACCAACTGATATGGAAGCCTTACAACTAGCATTCCTATTGATAATTAGCATTAATCAAATGCACTTGAAGCCCAGAGATCGACATGAGGCCACTGCCCTCTTGGAAATTGCAACAGATTGGACAAACTTGCCAGTCAAAACCAAGCAAGTGATTTATACAAGGATGCGCATCCTTGCTGTCGTCGGCATGCATGGATGGGACATGGCATCTCAACTGGTAGTGACATTGGGGGATGATGTCTTTCATGTTCCAGCAGAATTAGTAGCTGCCCACAAGCCTATCAGGATCTCACAACCGACAATCTTCGTATGGCCATTTTGAGAACAGCCAAGCTCTGCCAACACAAGAGAGCGAGGAGAAGGAGGATATTCCACCAGATCTGGACGAGGAGGCTGCCGCAATCGCCGCTGCCATGAATCGCTGGAGGATCCATTTGAGAAACTCCTCAATTGGATGCAGTCTGAAGACCCCACAGATGTCGTGAGCCTCCCGGACTACCAAGACTCCTCCTCGCTCCCAGAGGAGAGCTTCACACCCCAGGGATCAGATGGGCTACTAGCCATGCCAATCAACGAACACAATCCACAACCAGGACAATGAGAAGCACCTACATTCCTGCCACCGATTTTACCATACCCTTCAACTCCAAGAAGAACTTGATAGGCTGCTAGTCCAAGGAGTTATTATCAAAAAGAAGTCCAAATATGCATTCTTTCCGAGTGATCCCCAAAAGTTCTGGGGGTCAACGGTTCATCATGGATCTTTCAGATTGGGCAGAGTACTACAACATCCCATTCTTTTTGCTCCGGACGGTAGTCGACGGTCTCCGTGGTATTCCAAGAAACGCAGCCCACAGGAAACTGGACCTGCAGGAGGCTTTCTACCAGATTCCCATACAAACGAAATTCAAGGATCTGTATGGAATCTTTAACGGGGATGACTACTACATGATGCAGAGACTACCGATGGGACACACACTCACTCCGTATCATGCAACTACTCGCCAGGGCAGTGGCCACCAAAATCCAACAAAGATTCAACATAGAAATGATCCCGTACCTAGACGACTAGCTCCTTGTCGGCACCTCAACAGAGGCTGCTGCACAGAAAATAACCAATTTCATCTATACAGATCTAGGCATCACCATTAACTGGAAGAAAAGCCAGCTAACACCAAGCACCAGGCTCACCTACCTAGGAGCCATCGACACAACAGATCGCTCGGTGCAATTGACACCAGCATCTCTAACCAGAATCCACCGTCTCTTGACCATTGTGCCCAGACTACGAAGCAAAGATCTAACCAAAGCAGCAGGGTTCATGTCCTGGGCATGCTATGTCCTGGGACTTCCTATATTTTTGATTTCAGACATCTTTAAGCGAGATGTTACCTGGCACATGCAGCTGTGGGAACAAGGTGTGTTTGCCGAGAAGCGCAGTTTACACCTCCCTATGACCACCATCCAAGTATACTCAGATGCCGCACCATGGCAGATGGTGTTTGTCTGCCCAATGCTGGGGGTGGAAGAAATCATACCCTTCCCGACAGAGCTACCAATTTACGAGGGAGAAGGACAGGGGGCACTCATGGCAGCGGTGGTGGTCTGCACCAGCGTTGTGATCCCCATCTACGTGATTGTTTATTGTGATAACCTTGCAATTGTACATAGCCTCAGAAAGGGTAAAGGTATATTGTTCTTGCACCAACATTATTGTGACATGTATTTGATATTAATAAGGAACATGGCACTCCACATCTCCTGGGAATACGTTCCGACAAGCCACAACCCTGCTGATCGCCCCTCTAGGACCATCCTATGACTCCTTGTATGCCTGATCAGCCTCCATTAGGCTGAAAGGGTACATAAGGAAGAGGATGGCACCGGAGGGGAGGATTTTTCCTTAGATCAAAGGGGTTATGAAGTTCGCTCGGGACGTACTCCCAGATCATTCACATCCATGCCATGGCATTCGCGTTCATCCATTTTAGTTCAGTTTTTATCACTTGCAGGGTTTCTTTCTTTTGCAAAATGAAATAAGAATGAATAGTCATGAATAATGAATGAAATCAAGACAACTCGAAGAGAAGAAAATAAACAAGAGAAACTAAACGAAGATTCTCATTTTGATCGTCAAATATTGTTTCCTGTTTGAAATTAAGAATTTTGATAAAATAAACGAAACTTTTTTAAAGCTTTGAGGCTTTAAACAAATCGTCCCCCTGACAACTAATTCCATTGTTGAACCAGACCTTATGCATTTTCCTTTAAGAATACATTGGAAGTTGTGGTCTATATAAAATACATGGTGGAAATTAATGATAGAATATGTGAAGGGGAAGTAATTTTATGAGATTTTAGCATTTGTCATTGCGAAATACTTGCATTGACGAATCACAGGGACACACAAAAAATTTAGGAGTGTTTTATTATTAAGCTCAATTTTATCAACAGGATTTTAAAATGTTGGACCTAAATATTCTTTTCGTTCAGTAAATCTACATCTACGTATTTACCCTATAGAGCTACTAAATTTATTCCTACCTCTATTTTCACCATTGAGAATCAATGGACTCTTCAGTAGGTTATATATAAAATATGATATGATTAAAGTCCAATCACTGTATTAATTAATGTCATTTTTTGATAAAGATTGAGTGCAAACATTTATAAGTACAACAGTTATCTGTAATTGCCGATCTATGTCTCATAAATGAGGACACAGTGTGATGATTTGAAATGTGGGGCTCTCCTTTATCCAAATTGTATAGTGCACTTCTGGATACATTATTTTTCTTAGGCCCGGTATTATAATGTATACCTAAAATGGACTTTAAGTGAAATCTTCATTTTAACTTCAACAAACTGTATAATAATGATAATAATAAAACGTCTTTATTAGGGCGAGATTGAGACAGTCTCTTCTTACATCTAACCCTTCGTCATAGAGAGTATGAAAGAAAGAAACAGCATGATAAAAGAGCATGGAAGTAAATTACTTAGTAGGTTTAAAAACCTAAGTTTGCACTTAGGAAAAAAAAATACACCACAGCAGTAAAACACCCCCAAGGGGTTTTGCAGGTTTCTCACACCCCAGGGAGGTGTGAAAAACCTGTGAAACCTACAGATAGTTATCTAAATTTAAGGAGAAGGCAGTTTAAAGAGATCTGAAAGGCAAAACAAGAACAATTTACATAGCAAATACAGATGGAGATACCTTTGTATAATAAGTAGAGGTTATTAACTTATGAATTATCTGAAAATAAAAACTGGACAGTGACAGAAATATTAGTTGCAAAAAAGCAGGACAGTTACTACAGATAGAAATGTGTTGAAATAGAGGATAAGCAGAAAAGACTAAGAATTATCTGAATTGTAAACATGAAAAAGCAAGAAGTACTCTTAACAAAGATAAAAACAACAAATACTCTAAAAACCGTTACAGTCGCTAGCAATTACAATATAAATCTTCTACAAATTGGTAGACAGAAATTTGCGTGAGGTTTGTTTCCCTAAGAACATTCAAAAACATAAGTGTAAATTTAAAAAATCAAGTTTCATCAGATGTGCAGGGTGCTCCTTCTTCCTGTGTTTCTTTTGTTTGTATGATTCATATCATCCAAGTTCATGTTCGGGGACTAAAATAAAATAAAAGATTTCTGATAATAATCATTTTCTTTCTTTACTCTACCATCCATTATTGTAATATTTGCAATTAGTATTTGCAGTAAAGTATTAGGCTATTTAGATATAGTATTCATCGTTTCCAAAATCCATATTGGAGCGTTCTTCCAAATTTCTGTTTTACCACAACCATGAAAAATAAATATTTCAGACCTTTGGTGTTATTGAGCCGACGGCAAGTCAATCAAGTAAAGTTCTGTTGATATTGATATTCAGTTCATCAAATGTAATATTGTAAAAGTTATGAAACTGTGATGTGAGTATACTACCCGCACTTTGTACTTCTTATGTCGTTCAAATAATGGTACGTAAATTCCTATCAATTCGCATTATTCCGAAGTAAATTATGTTTATTACACTTATGTTGTCAGCAACAACACTTTTTCTATTCTGGATTAAAAATTCTTCGTCTCTAGCTAATGCAAAAGCCAATAAAATAAGAGCCTACTCTCTGCAGTCAACCGATGTACCGTTATTCGGTGCCGTTCGTAATTTCCTACGGTTTGCAAACGGCTAAACTAGGGTACTATCCTAAAATGACTCCAGTGAGAGCTTGTAAATATCACTCACTTTTACATCAATTTTCCTGATTTTTTCTTTTTACTATAATGTTATCATTATCATGTGATTTATTCTGCAAGAAAGAAATCGTAGAAGTTCCGATTGCGAGGTGAGGGTTAGTCGGTGATATATTTTACAAACGTATTTACGGCTTTCCACCCAGTGAAAAATATTAAGAACGAAAAAATAACCGATGATAGTAATTGCTATTCTTATTATATTATATATTACGAAAAGAAAAGAGTAAAAAAAACTATAAAAAAAATCCACCACCAAGCGGAATCAAACCCCGGACCATGTGCCCCAAATCCAATGATGCTTCAACTACGCCAGTATATGTTGTGGCCGTTTGGAGGAAGTAACGGATGTTCAGCAGCGTACATTTCCTTCTTGTCAATTTTCTCTCGAACCAGGGCGTATGGGAGAGAAGCCCGTCTCACTTTTTACATTCACTCTGTCTACTCCCATATAAAGTTGGTCCCATCACGATTCTGAACATAAATCTGACAACTGCTCCTTGTCAGTCGACATTCCACAAAACCCTTACCCAGGAAACGACAAGAAAAGAAGAGAGAAGATGGCCAAGGAAACAAGGGTGGGAACCTGGAATGTTAGGACAATGCTTAGGAAAGGGAAGTTGGAAAATGTAAAGGTAGAAATGAAGAGGTCCAACATTAACATACTAGGGCTATGTGAAGTGAGATGGAAGGATGGGGGTGATTTCTGGAGTGATGATGTCAGAGTAATTTTCAGTGGGGGAAATTCTAGCCAGAGGGGAGTTGCGGTAGTGCTAGACAAGAAAGCGGGAAAAGCCGTGATAGCTACAGAGCTAATAAGCGACCGGGTTATGTCAGTAGAAATAAAGGCTGAGCCAGTAAACACGGTGATAGTTCAGGTGTACTTGCCCACTAGCGAACATAGTGATGATGAAGTAGAACTTGTTTATGAACAAATAGAAGAAGTAATGGGAAGGGTTAGAGGCAATAAAAACCTAATTGTAATGGGGGACTGGAATGCAGTAGTTGGGCAAGGCAAAGATGGAGAAGAAGTGGGAGGGTTCGGACTAGGAAATAGAAACGAAAGGGGACAGAAATTAGTAGACTTTTGTAAGAGGAATAACCTCTGTATCACAAACACACTTTTTCAGCACCATAATAGAAGGAGGTACACATGGAAAAAGCCAGGAGATACGGATAGGTACCAAATTGATTACATTTTGGTAAGAAAAAGGTTTAGAAATAGTGTTAAAAATTCAAAGAGTTACCCTGGTGCTGATGTTGACTCAGACCATAACCTGGTCATGATGAAAACCGAGCTAAAGTTTAAAAAGATATTTCGAGCAAAAATTACACCAAAATGGAACCTTGAAGCCCTTAAAAATGGGAAAGCGAGAGAGTTCCAAGAGTCAGTCAGTAAGGCCTTAGAGGATAATGGGAGGGAACTTACTATAGACGGAGAATGGGAAAAGATTAAAAACAGTATCAAGGATAGTGCGCAAGTAACTATTGGAAGGGTCAAACAAAACAAAATTAGGAAACCATGGGTGACGGTAGAAATGATAAATAAAATGGAGGAAAGAAGGAAATGGAAAAGGGTTAACACAGAACAAGGACGTAGAATGTATAGGGCTCTCAACAACGAACTGAGAAGGGAAACAAATAGGGCGAGGGAACAGTGGTGGAAGGGACAATGTAACGAAATAGAAAAGCTGGACGAAAGTGGGAGGGTCGATTTAATGTATAGAAAGGTGAAACAGTTAACGGGAAATAAAACACGAAACAGAACAACCACAATAAAAGATAATAATGGTAAAGTTATACGAGATCCAGCCAGCATAAGGGAAAGGTGGAAAGAATATGTCGAGGAACTATATGGGAAGGACATGAAGCCAACAAACATAATGTTAGAAAGTGAACAAGAAGTGGAGGATGATGATGTTGGACCTGGGATATTAGATAGTGAAATTGATAGGGCCTTGCGTGATATGAAAGGAAACAAAGCAACGGGCATTGACGAGATACCAGTTGAGCTACTTAAAAACCTGAGGGGAAAGGGTAAGAGGAAATTCTATAATTTATGTAGAAAAATTTATGATGAAGGGGAATGGCCAGAGGATTTTACTAAGACAATCCTGATTCCTTTGCAGAAAAAGAATAATGCTTCTGAGTGTAGGGATTATCGTACAATCAGTTTAATATCTCACGCGGCAAAGGTTATTCTAAGAGTATTGAATAGAAGAATTGAAGGAAAAATTAAGGAACAAATAGGAGAAGACCAGTTCGGATTTCAGAAAGGGAAAGGAACGAGGGATGCAATCGGGGTAATGAGGGTGCTAGTAGAACGAAGCCTGGAATTTAAAAAGGATATATGTGCATGTTTTGTCGATTTTGAAAAGGCTTTCGATAGAGTTCAATGGCCAAAATTAATGGGAATTTTAAAGAAAATTGGGTTGGACTGGAAAGATAGGCGTTTGGTGCAAAATTTGTACTTAAATCAAACAGCGCGAGTTAGAATAACTGAAGGAGAGTCGGAATGGGCAGAGTTAGGGAGAGGGGTAAGACAAGGATGCCCATTATCACCATCGCTTTTTAATATATATGCAGAGGAAATGGTGAATGAAGCTTGGGAAGAAATAAGCAAGGGAGTGATAGTTGGAGGGAAAGTAGTAAAGTCAGTAAGATATGCAGACGATAAAGCTATTGTGTGCGATTCCGAAAGGGGTTTACAAATACTAGTAAATGCACTAAACGATAAGGCAAGGGAATATGGAATGAAAATTAACGTAAGTAAAACTAAGGTAATGAGATTCACTAAGGGAAAGAAGGCTAAATTAACGATCAGGGTCGATGGGGAAAAACTAGAGCAGGTGGACAAATTCTCGTACTTGGGTAGTGTTCTATCTTGGGATGGGAGGTGTGGAGATGAGGTTCGAAAAAGAGTAGCATTGGCCAAGGAAGCTTTTATGAAGCGAAGGGAATTAATGACAAAGGGTCTCGATAAAGGAATCAGGAAAAGATTGGTAAAATCCTTGATATGGAGTGTTTTTCTGTGTGGGTGTGAAACATGAACCTTACGAAAGGAGGAAATCAAAAGATTGGAGGCATTTGAGATGTGGGTGTGGTGTAGAATGGAGAAGGTGAGCTGGGTGGATAGAAAAACAAACATAGAGGTGCTAGAAATGGTTGGGGAGGAAAGGGTTTTAATTGAAGTAAATAAGCGCTGACATAGGAAATGGGTGGGTCAGATACTGAGAGGAGAGGGATTACTGAAGAATGTAATAGAGGGTAGAATGCAAGGGAAAAAACAGAGAGGAAGGCAAAGGCAAAAAATGTTAGATGACGTAAAGGGTGGGGTAAGTTACCAGGTAGCGAAGGAAATGGCTATGAATAGGGAATATTAGGGCACGTGGACCTACCGAAATGTAGAACACTTATGTATGTAGTAGATGATTGTGGCATTTACGCTTAAAGCTATATGTAGATGGCAAGTTTTCCATTCTTGGAGGAAGTGAGTTCCAAAGATTACTGGCTGTGACTGTAAATGATTTGTGAAATATTTCAGCTCTATGCTGGGGAATCAGGAGCTTCTTACAATCTCTCGTGTTGTGGTCATGAATTGCATCTAGAGACACAAATAAGGCATAAATGTATTGTGGAGACTTTGTGTTTAAAAATCTATATGTGGATGATAGAATATGTTGCTTCCGTCGTGATTCTAATCGAAGTAACGACAGTTTAGAGTAATATTGGGAAACGTGATCATATTTTTTCAAGTTGAAAATAAACCTCACTGCCGGGTTTTGCATGCGTTGTAATTTTTAGCAAGTTCCCCTGATAGATCCTGGTAGACTGTGTCACAGTAGTCAAAGTGTGGCATGACTAAGGAGTTTATAAGTCGTAATTTCACTGAGGGAGACAGGAGATTTCCTGCACGCCTGAGTGTGTGAAGTGAAAAATTTACATTTTTACATATGTGTAGGACGTGATCAGACCATGTAAGCATTTCGTTCATATGGAGACCGAGATTTTTCACATATTTGCAGAATGGAATTGCAGTGCCATTTAGTTCAAGCGCTAGTAGATTATCCTTGTTTACAGAGTTAAGTAGTTCAGGGTATCCGATCATGATCACTTGTGATTTAACAGGGTTGAGGTTGATAAAGTTATCTTTACTCCATTTACTGATGAGCTGCAGCGGTAATTACAGTGTTTAATTACCTTAACACAGTCATTGATAAAGATGGAAAAAAGCAGGGGACCCAAGATTAACCCCTGAGGAAGTCCACAATTGATTTCTATCCATTCAGTTGCTGCTTCATTGGAAACTACTTTCTGCTGGCAATTGTGAAGATAAAAAGAGAACCAAGAGACTGAAATGTCGGTTGAGACCCAATCCCTTAAGTTTGGTCGTCATAATATCTATGTCAATTGAGTCAAATGCTTTAGTGAAATCAAGAAGAACTAACACGGTCAATTTCTTACTGTCCATAGATTTGCGGATGTCGTCTGTTATTTTTACAAGCGCAGTAGCAGTGGAGTGAAGTTTTCCAAAGCCTAATTGCAAATGGTTAAGATGGGAGTTTTTTTTGATAAATTAGGTAACTTGGCTGTGAACCAGCTTCTTCAGGGCTTTAGATAAGACAGGGAGAAAGCTAATTGGTCGGTATTCCTTGCAATTATTGCTGTTAGATTTTGCAGTTTTTGGGATCGAACGGATTAAAGCCTGCTTCCATTGCAAGGGAAATTTTCCTAGATGAAGATAACTATTGAATATGTTAGTTATTACAAGTAATATAATATAATGCGTCAACTTGCTGATTATTAGAATGGGAATTCCATCAGCTACTGAGGCTTTGGATTTTATGCTTTTATGCCTTTAGTACATCGATTTGAGATACCGGCTTAACGACAAAGTTGGTGTGTGAGGTGGGACGATAATTTTCAAAGCCAGACTATCTAATAAATGTCGCTTGTGAATGGGATTAATTTCTGTGGGTGGAAGAGAAAATTGTTTATTTAGACATTCAGTCGGGGATTCTTTAGGTTTCCCTATACCAAGGCCACGCAGTTCTTTCCATAAGACTGCAGAGGATTTACATTACGAAATAGAGTGCGCGAATCGAATTTTTGCGTTCCTTATTAATTTTTTTGTACAGTTTCTTAAGCGTTTATATTCGCTAAAGATTGCTAGATTCCTGCTACGTTTGAAGTGACGGAATGTTGAATCGCATTCTGCCATCATTTCCTTAACCGGTGCTGTTAACCAAGGAGAAAAATGTTTGGAGACTCTAATTAATCTAACAGGTGCTTGAGGGTCAAGTAAATTAAAAAGATTATTTAGAATTTCAATTTTTTCATCCAGGTTGTAAATAAACTCTATGTTATGCTACGTTAGAAAGGTTGCATCACTAATAAAATTATCATAGTTTATATTTTTGTAACACGATGATGGATATACTTTTGCTTAGGTTTTGGTGTTTAAAGAGAATAAGATCAGTATATCAAATCATGAGATATTCCGGGTTTTGCGAGCTGTCCATACGTTTTGACTCTCTCTGGATTGGCAGTAACTATGATATCGATCCCTGTGGATGAGTTTACGGTATTATGTGTTAGTTGCAATGGGAGTAGAGATAAATTGTGGGCTGTTAACGTGTTTTTCTAGAATTTCGAGTCATTATTATGATCATTCATGTCAGCATTTATGTCACCCGTTATCACAATATGTTCATATTCTTGCCTAAGTTTCACTATCGCATCATTGATATCTAATAAGTGACCAACTTTGGGTGGCCGATACATGACTCCGAGTAATGTTTTTTTTATAGTTAACTGTAACTTCAATAAAGAGATATTCTGGTCTTTTGCTATATTTTGGATCACTGGTAAGGATGAAGATCACTGCGGATATATATTCCGATACAACCTCCTCACTTGCCTGTTTGATCATTTCAGAATAGAGTAAACCTCGGTATTGTTGCTTCAGAAGAGGGAATTGTTGGGTTTAACCATGTCTCCGTAAGTGTAATGGCATAGTATTCAGAATGCAGAAGATTAGCACAATTATAATCGATACTTGAGTCCTATCTAGTTCTTAAAGTGATGTTTAACCTTCCGGCGGGCGCGCCCTTTTCCATCCCACAACCAGGCACGCCATGTACTGTGTACACAGCACGCACATTTCTACTTCTATGCAATGTTATCTTAAAATAGAGTGGTTTTTCTACAAATAATAACACACTACTTGTTTTTTGATAATTAAAATTTATTTTTAATCACATTTTCTATAAGTTATCAATAAATATCACCCTTAATTACGGATTTCTTCTCTATGTGTCTAGCTCGCCGATGAATCTTCTTGTTTGTTTTCTTCCAGGCACGGGTGGCAAGTAACAGTGGCTTTTGAATGTTTTTTACAAATAAATCTTCCACATTTATGACATTTTATAGTGGAAGTGTTATTTATACAGAGCTTACATCGCCCTCGTTTGGCTCCTCCGTCGGCAATCTTTTGCTCTACCTGCGGGCAATAGCACTTCAGATACGCGGACAAATCTGCTGGTAAAGTAAAGATCGTAGATCTCATGACCAAGTGCTCCTTCATTAGGCCCATGGCTAAATCTTTCAAGAATATCCTTTTTCTATATTGTTCTTTCTTCTTATGTTTAGTGAAAAACAAAATAGAGAATTCATTCCTGCTATGTTCAGAAGGGCTAAAAACAAAGCAAGGGGCCATCTCCTTGTAATTCTTGCTACGGAGTATGCTGCACACATTTTATCGACTGCTCCCTTAGTGCTATTGTAATCTAAAATGATAATTGGCTTTTTCGTAGCTGCATCTACATCTAGTGAATCATGCATGCTGGACAGTAAAATTATGGCTTTGTTTACCCAGGGTACGTACGAGACCAAAGTTGCGTTTTTCTGGAAACCAAATAGAGAAGAATTGATTTTCCTCGACTTATTTGGTTGAAATTCACTCGGAATTTCACGCTTGTTTTTGCGTATTGTTCCTAGCAGAGTTATTTTTTTTCTTAGAAGGTAATGTGCTAAGGAATAATCCGTGTACCAATTATCCATTGTCAAATTACGATTTCCATTTTCAAACGGCTGAACAAGGCGTTTTACCACCTCAGAGGGAGAATTGGAGACTTTATATTTTCCATCCATTTGATGTCCACAATATACTTCCAAATTGCCCATATAAAACGATTTTGAATCGCAACAAAGAAAGAGTTTTAGCCCATACTTTGCCGGCTTACTCGGCATATACTGCACAAAGCTACAGCGACCTCTAAATGTGTGTAGCATTTTGTCTACTGTCATATATTCGCCTATCGTATACTGTTTTTTCAAGTTACCAACAAATTGATCTAAAATTTTTCATATAGCTGCTAGTTTATCGGTCTTTCTTCTGACTTCCCTCGTTGTAGAATCATCAAATCGAATGCAATGTAGTAAAAACAAAAACCTCCTATAACTCATGACAGCCCTAAGAGCAATGATTTCAGTACCATCTGGATTCCACAATTCTAAAATATTGGTATGATGACCGTGTTTGGTGGCAATTAGGAAAAGGGCTCCGTACAACGCAAGAATTTCTGTTACTGAAGTAACTCTGGCATCCCTATCTCTAGAGTAATTCACCTCAGTGCATTTACCCCCAATGTATAAATTGGTAAATTTCACAATATCCTCAACCATTTCACCATCAACCATTTTTTGAAATGCACTAACTTCGTCGGTAATATCAATTGCACAGGACTTCAGGCCGGGTTGAATCTTGCAAATGTTCTTTCCCTTAGTTTTAGTTTTCACCGTATATGGAGTTTTCTTCCACAAGAAGGCATCCTTGGCAGGGGAGACTGTTACCTTCGGGTTTTTAGATTTACCCCTTTTGGGATAAGATGCCCGCAGCACCCCTTTGCTGACGAAATAATCCTTCCTCTGAGTGGTAACGGTTTTGGGAAGCTCGTCCTCAGAAGCCTCTTCTTCCGAATTGCTCCTTAATTCGTCCTGAAGTACAACTTCATTTTTGCCTTCAGAGCCATCATTATCGATAGTATAGTCTTCTTTTTCCTCCTCGACGAAGTCCAGAAGAAACTTCGAAGCGATGATGCTACAGCTTCTGTGAGGATTATCAGACATAGATTCCAAATAATAGCTCAGGAAACTTGTCACAGAATAATAAGAATATAATTTCATTTTATGGTATCAGGAGTAAATTGTGAATACACTTATGCTGAAGGAATATCCATTTCCAAAGTATCACGCGTCAACTTCCACAGCAGTCTGCGTCGCGCAGAGTTCACTCACCACTCAAATGCTTTATTATTATCTAGTTCAACTGCTGATCAAAGAAGATTAACATAAAAATCCTTTATTTTAACATTCAATTTCCCTAAAAGTTAATAAAAATCAAATAATATTCAAATCGATGAAAATTATTGGTAATTAAACTTACATAAAGGAATTATTCTGCAAAATGGTGTTCAGCAGAGCAGACTTCTCCAAAAGTTTTCCTTTCGTATCTTCTCCAAATACTAAATCACAAAAAGACGTCCGCACTCTACGAAGGCTAACCAAACAATGAAAGAGTAGCAAAGGGTTCGGAGATGGTACCGTTACAGTAAAAGGGTTTTCCCCAGGGAAAACCAGCCCCCTTGTACGGAGTACACGTACGTGCCCGCCGGAGGGTTAACTTAAGTACCAGATTCAGTGAGCTTTAAATGATAAAGTGATGTTTAACTACAATGCATCACAGATGTAAACAAACAATATGGTGGACTAAAGCTGGTAAGCTTCTCGCCTCAGTTAGTTTGTTGTCAGAAATCGACTTTGTTCTGTGGAATTTCTAGGAAAAATGCCTTGGAATATTTAAAATAAAGTGGTATGTTTCCTATTCATAGATATTTCTCGTTACATTGGCTTTTTCCCCTTCATAAATCATCACATGCACATTGGGTGTTGTGAAGTTTATTTTTAAGTTGTAAGATATTTTATAAATGTGATAAGTACTTATGCTTTGGCAGTAAAATAAGTTATTTAGTATAAAGCTGCATATTCACGACATACATTAAATCACAACAAAAACACAAGTGCTTCGACAGAGGTGAATTAATGAAAGACTGCATATAGGTTTACATAGCCACTAGGTCTCGAATGTAATAGAATTTGTCTTTAAGTTATTTGTGTATCAGATTCCTCATTATACTGTTTGTGGTTGGACGTAAAAAAATGCTGTTCAAGTCAGAACCAGTAAGGAACGACAAATGTTGTGAAAATTATAAGCGTTCTCATTGACTGAAGCAGTAATATTTTGGTATGTGGATATTATTTGTAAGTTGAGCTACCGTGGAAGAATGGGAAATATTTTGTAGTGAAATAAATCATAACTTTAGTATAAGGTAAAATCGCACATATTTACTTATGAAATTTTGCTAACATGCACAGGTAATTAGTACAGAATGTACTGACGGAAGACATGGAGGTAGTGAGTTTTTTTTAAAGATGTTGAGGATGAAGAATTGAAGAAGAGGAATTAAAGTTAGAATTGATCTTCGATAACTGTATTTACAAGCAACTTAAGAAATATTCTCATTTTAAGAAACATGGCATTGAAGGCAGTGAACTAGTTTCTGCTGACTCTTCACTTTCACACGACTGGTTCCATTCTCATCGCAGTGGTATTCACAAAGCGACTTCCAGTAGAGTTATTAAAAATATTACCCTAGCAATGATGGGATTAAGATCCCTTCACGTGAAAACACCATCTTTAATCAAAGAATTGAGTGATGCTCAAGAAAAGTATTATGAATTGGTTCATTTCCCAAGAGTGTTTGGATGCATAGACTGTTCTCACATGAAAATAATATCACCAGGTATCAGATCTTCAGTCAACTTTGTTATACAATGTAATTAAGTAATGGATGGGCGTCTTCATGCAAACCTTAATTGTGAAAATACTGTCAGTTTTCTTCTCCTTTGACCTCTTCACCGCAGTGTGTGCAAGTTCATGCTTGAACACACTCACTATAGGGATCGATTCATGTCGCAATCACAAATGTTAAGGGTCACCGCTTTGGTAAAGATGAGTTGGTTGGGGTTAATGAAACTCTTTATAACAGCCAAAGCAGTGGAAACGTGCTGATTCTCTGCCACCAAAGAAAGCAAAGACAATTCTTTTGGCTGGAAAGGTCTTGGCATCAATGTTCTGGGATGTGAAGGGGATTTTGTTTGTAGATTATCTCCCCACTGGGCAAACAATTACTGGAGAATACTATGCTAACCTACTGGACCAATTACAACAAAAGATATGCAAAAAAAGGCCAGGTTTACTAAGAAAGAAAGTCATCTTCCATCAAGACAATGCACGCCTGCACACATGTGCAAGGCCATGGCAAAATTACACGAACTAAGTATGAATTATTGCCACACCCGCCTTATTCACCTGATATGGCTCCGTCAGACTTCCATCTCTTCCTGAAGCTGAAAATTTTCCTTGGTGGACAAAGATTCACTACAAACAAAGAATAGATAGCCAAAGTTGACAACTATTTTGGCAGGTATGGAGGAATCTCATTTTCAAGATGGGATCAAGGCATTGGGACATCGCTGGATCAAGTGCATTGATCTACAAGGAGACTACATAGAAAAATAAAAAAAGTTTTAGTGACGAAAGTACTTTTTTCTATTCCGTTCCAAGAACTTTTCAAACCACCCTCGTAATACCGTGCCTTAGTGATGGAATCATTTTCGTCACTCTTGATTCAATCCCAATCAAGCAGTGATTGGGAAACACTGTTTGATTTCTTAAGTATTTTAAGGATGACGTCAAAGTTTTCACAAAGGAAAATCTTTTAGGTGTGCTGTAAAACTTTTTGCTTTTGAAAATATTCTTGTCAATGTTAAAAATTTATTTCCTTCGGTGCCAGTGAAGGGAACTATGGACATTTTAGAGCCTCTCCTGGTTAAATTTAACGTTAAACGTAACCTGAATTAATGTTTAAGGGAGCACAAACCATTGTCAGGGTTAAAAATGATGGGTTTTCATAATTTTTTTTCTTAAGTAAAATAACATTAAAATGAAAATCCAAACAGTGATTTTCTTGCATCAAGTGCATGGAAAAATGTGAAGCATGAGAACCATTTATGAAAGACGGGTTAACCTAACCTAGACAGAATAACCATTAGCAACGGCAATTTGTTTTATAATTTGCAACTCCCGGGAAAAACTCTTGATTAATGGGTATATTAATTAATCTATGGATTAGACTGTGAAAGGCCGCGTGTTTGTGCTGGATAGGAGCATTTGAAGTTGTGTGTATTTTATGGTTCGTGTATGTAGGTTTTCGTGAAATAGAAAATTTAATCCTATTGTTTCCCTTAGTTAAAGTAATACCCAAGAAGTTTAAAGCATTATTAGATTCAATTTCACTAGTAAGTTTTGTTACTATGGATTGTGTTTAAAAAAGCTAAAAATAAATCTAATTGTCTCAAAGAACCATTCCATAAACAAAACACATCATCTACATATCTAAACCAAATGCCTACATGTTTCAACAAAGAATTCTGTGAGGAAAATAATTTTTTTTCTAAATGGTTAAGAAAAAGTTCTGAAAACAAAGGCGAAATTGGAGAACCTATTGCCAAACCTTCAGATTGAGAATAAAAACAATCATTAAACAGAAAGTAATTCTGTGAGATACACAGATCACATAACATTAAACATTCATCAATGAAATCACTTGTAACATTTTTAGCTTGCAGCAAATCTTTCACTAAGAAAAGCACATCATTCTTTGGTACACTAGGAAATAAATTTACAACATCAAAAGACACTAATTTTGAGTTATCGAAGAGTTTAATGTTTTTTAATTTGTCATAGATAGAGTTTTTAACACCGTAAGAAGGGTTGAAAGCTAAAACACTTCTTAATATCCCATCTAATTTGGAAGCCAGTTTGTGGGTGGGCGAAGAGACACTTGAAACTACTGGACGGATTGGATTGTTGGGTTTGTGTAGTTTCACCAAACCATGCACTTGCTGCAAGAAAATCACTCTTCAGACTTTCAGGTCAAACTTTTGCATCAGATACCAAAGGGCCCAAAGCTTGATATTTTTGAACAAATGGAGATTTTAATCCACAAAAGAAATGCCTTTAACTTTACAGATGTGTATCTTTTCAATGCTTCCTTCCCCCTGCTGTCGCTTGTTAACATGCTTCCTCCTCTCCCTTATCCTTCCCCAACTCTTAACCCACCCCACTTACCCCTCCCCTAATGCATGTTGTTGTCTCATGTACATATATGTGTGTCACTTTTTGTATTCTTTGCCAGATGATGACTAGACCTTGGTCGAAACCAGTTGCACAATAAACTATCTTGTGGAACTAAGACAAAGTGTTCTTTTCCTTAATAACATTATGGAGTTCCACACAGTGACAGCTTCATCAATTGATTTCACATCTATGTCTATGTCTATGTGTATACCCTGCTAGCCACCTTTCGGCGTGNGGGAGTTGCGGTAGTGCTAGACAAGAAAGCGGGAAAAGCCATGATAGCCACAGAGCTAATAAGCGACCGGGTTATGTCAGTAGAACTAAAGGCTGATCACGTAAACGCGGTGATTGTTCAGGTGTACTTGCCCACTAGCGAACATAGTGATGATGAAGTAGAACTTCTTATGAACAAATAGAAGAAACAATGGGAAGGGTTAGAGGCAATAAAAACCTAATTGAAATGGGGGACTGGAATGCAATAGTTGGGATAGGCAAAGATGTAGAAGAATTGGGAGGGTTCGGACTAGGAAATAAAAAGGAAAGGGGACAGAAATTAGTAGACTTATGTAAGAGGAATAACCTCTGTATTACAAACACACTTTTTCAGCACCATAATAGGAGGTACACATGGAAAAAGCCAGGAGATACGGATATGTACCAAATTGATTAGATTTTGGTAAGAAAAATTTTTAGAAATAGTGTTAAAAATTCAAGAAGATACCCTGGTGCTGCTGTTGACTCAGATCATAACATGGTAATGTTGAGAACTGTTAAAAGCAGTATCAGGAACAGTGCTCAAGTAACTATTGGGAGGGTCAAGCAAAACAAAATTAGGAAACCATGGGTGACGGTAGAAATGACAAAGAAAATGGAGGAAAGAAGGAAATGGAAAAGGGTTAACACAGAACAAGGACGTAGAATGTATAGGGCTCTCAATAACGAACTGAGAAGGGAAAAAAATAGGGCAAGGGAACAGTGGTGGAAGGGACAATGTAACGAAATAGAAAAGCTGGACGAAAGTGGGAGGGTCGATCTAATGTATAGAAAGGTGAAACAGTTAACGGGAAATAAAACACGAAACAGAA
>KZ308700.1:632097-645223 GCA_000376725.2 Ladona fulva | reverse complement strand
CGGAGATCCGATTGAGGGGCTATTTTACCTCCGGATGTACATTTTACCAAAGAGTCTTCCATGGTGATCTACTAAACTTGGGAATCCTATGGATTTCTAATGCAATGGTTTCCCTTTGCCTTTTGCATCCTATGCCGTTGACCCCCTTGGGTTCATCCGCCTTTAGAGGTGCTTTCACACCTCAAGGACAAGAGGGTGCCCTGGACCTCTACCCGCTCATCTGCCCTCTTCATGAGACCATTGGCACTTGGTAGAGGCTGACTCCTTATCCCGGGAGACATTCGGTCCCTACATTCGTTCGCCGTATGCTATGCAAACGTTGCCCCCTCTCCACCACGGGGAGGTGAATGTTAGGGTTTTCCATTCATCAGGATTAGGACCTTTCAGGCATTTCCTAATCCCTCTTGTACTTTTGGAGAGGTATCATCATCTTATCTACAATTAATTTCAGAAATAGGTTTGGTGGTGTTTGTAAACCGATAGAAATCGCTAACTGTAGTATCACTATATATACAAGTCTATGTATTATTCGAAATCTTACCAAACTCTAGGGGTATATGTTATCAGTAACCGACGTAGAATGTTCCAGTTACTGAGGCAGTGAACTATTGGGGTATGAAAAATTAAGTAATTGCATTTAAAATGCTCATTTTAGTGATATTATAACAGTTACTTTAGTCGACCGGGCAAGATCATCTTCAAACCTCAATTTATCTTACTTTATCAATGTTCCTAGTTAAACAGTTAACAACTCAAACAATTTGTTTATCGTAAGCGCAGAGAATAAAATGTTTGATAGTTTGATAGTGACCATCCACAATATGCCAAAAAGGGGGTTTTTCTCGTTAGAGTTCAGCTTCACCCATTGTCAATTCTATGGTTCCTTTCACTCCAAGGGCTAGGGTAACAGGGAAAGTCTTCCCTGCCTTCTGGATGAAACAGGAGATACCCAGATGAGAATTTGTCACAAACGGCGCCAAATATCACCATCATTGCAAGTCAGTTGCTGACTTTCAATTATAGTGATATTTGGAGAAATATTGCGAGAAGATTGCAGGGAAGTTGTGTTGTGGGAATTAAATAAGTTAAAGTAAGAGATTCAGCATCAGATGAAATTTGGACAGCATCATTTTGCAATAAAAATAAACTTGATTTAATTACACGGATATTTGTTATGGAACTGGCTTAGTATTTTCAGAAAAATGTTATTAGGGAGTTGGTGTTATATCATCGTAAATTAACGTTAAATAAAGGATTACTCCAATACCACCAAGAAAACCACCACTTTTTTCTTGGTGGTATTGGAGTAGTCCTTTATTTAACGTTAAGGTTACCATCTGTAGTCCGTCTACTTCATCGTAAATTAATTAATAATTTGATTTATGTAAAAGATTTTTTAGCCCGCAGTATTTTAAAATAATAAATAGTGATTATTGGATTAAAAAATCCTTTGGGATCATCCGCAGGACTCTATCCTGCAAAGTACTCAAACATTTCCTTAATACTTTAGATTAAATTAATTCTCATCAGATCATTAGATTGATAAATAATAAAATAAAGGGTGCTATTATTCTAATATCTATGTTACATTCTGTAAAATTAAATTAACAACTTAAATTCAACTACACAAACCTTAGATAACAGAATGATAGCTTTACAATTAATCTTGTACGTCGTTTCTATTGATTCGATGGAATTTAATTGATTTATTTCATTGTAATTTCCTTCTTATACTACCTAGTGAAGGATTGTGTTTTTTTAATTTTGAGAGTTCTTCTACAGGTTACGCTTGAACGATTCCTTTCCAGTGTATTTGTCCAGATAACGTCTTTCGACTTAACTTTCCTTAGCAAGTTTTGCAGTTTTTTAATGTAATTTCAAATCCCATTCTCGAGAGCATTTTTCTGCAAAATTCTTTAGTTGAAATACAGTTAATCGCCTTCTTATTCCATATTATTATTATTATCCTACGAATATAAAGAGCATGAAACGTAATTAAAAAGTTTTAATTACGTATTTTCAATTATACAATGATGTCATATTTTTATTAGAGGATAATTGAGGCAGCAAAAACAATTTAGTATTAAATAGTTCTTTTCAATCGAGCAATGATATAATATTTTTATTAGAGAATAATTGAGGCGGCAAAATTAACTTTACCCGATACGTCCGGAGAAGAGTAAATTACTCGTCAGACTCGGGCCGAAATAAGAAAATCTGACTTTCATTCTTTTTTAGGCCTTATACTGCTAAACTAGTAAAAAGCAACATTAAATTTTAACAAGATTTTATGTTAATAATAATGATACAAAAGTGTTCCACGCATTTACAACGATTTAAAGAGGCGCCTTCAAAGTGTTTCACTCAGCTCCGTCCTTCAACAGCCAATAGAATGCGGAGAAAAGTTTAGACTCGCTCTTTTCCTACTTCACGCTAGTTATGCGGGTTGCGTCCGAGGTGGTAAGATTTATGTGGAACTGGGTGTACCTTGTAACTACGTAACACATGGTGAAAGTCTAAATAATTTAACTTTCCTTATGCTTTCCATTAGTTTACAAATTGAGTAAATAATACGAATTTTGTTACGACGCCGAAAATAGGGTATATTCAGCTCTCATTTACTAAAAAAGACCCTCTCAAAACTCTTTCAAATTAGTTATATAAAAAAGAAAGATAAGTACCCTTGTTTAGCAACTGAAGGCACCACTGACACAAAATGTGTATGCCATAATCCAACGTAGCTTACTATACTTGGTTCACCCTCAGGAAGACACCATTTAAAATGAATGGGCCAGTGTCCGAGGGCTAAGTACGCATGTTTAGTGACTGATGGCACAACAGACACAAAATCTGTATGCCATAATTTAATGCCATCTTTAGATATATGACTGTCAAAATTTCAGACAGATTAATCGAGTAGTTTTGTTTTAATAGCTGTTGAAAGTAGTCAAGTTCGTGTTTGCTTGCCACCATGGAGAAAGAGCAATATCAATCAGTGATTCGATTTCTTTTTTTGGATGGGAAGACGTGTGAGGAAATCAAGGTGAAGTTGCATGCTGTTTATAAGGACCATGCACCTTCGATGACTACCATCAGATATTGGTTTAATGAATTCAAGCGTGGCCGAACATCCGTTTTTGATGAAGAGTGCCCAGGCTGTCCAATTGAGGTGACTATGGAGGATATGGTTCACAAAGTAAAAGTTAACATATTGTGCTGGCAGATCGCCATGTGAAGATCAGAGAGATTGCTGACATTGTAAAAATCTCAATTGAACGCATACAAAGTATCCTACATGAAAAATTGGGCATGAGAAAGCTATTGGCGAGATGGGTGCCACGTTTGCTCACAGTGGAGCAAAAATGGAATCACATGACAACTTTGGAGCACTGTTTGGACATGTTTAAGCGTTTCTACTGCGTTTCACGACTGTTGATGAAACATGGATCCATTCCATAAATAAGAACAGCCATAACAGTGGATTTCACCCGGCAAACCTGCTCCAAAGAAGGCAAAAATGGTTCCATTGGCCGGAAAAGTCATGGCCACCTTTTTCTGAGATTCACGAGGGATCATCCTCTCCAACTATTTCGAGAAGGGAAGGACAATCACGGGGCAGTACTATGCTGATTTATTGGACTGATTTGATGCTGAATTGAGGAAAAAATGGCTCCATTTGGAGATGTAAAAAGTGCTCTTCCATCATTACAACTCACCAGCTCTCTCATCTGCAATCACCACAGCAAAACTGGTCGAATTGCGCTACAAATTGTAACCTCATCCACCCTATTCTCCAGATTTGGCCCCATGCAATTCCTTTTTGTTTGCAAACATGAAAAAATGGCTCGGAGGAAAGAGATTCACGTGAAACAAGGAAGTCATCGCCACAACAGAGGCCTATCTTGCAGAGTTCGAGAAAAACATATTTTTTGGACGGTTTGAAAAAGTTAGAATATCGCTGGACTAAATATATTGAGTTGAAAGGAGACTATATTGAGAAATTAATTTAAAAGAAGTTAAAAAAATGCGTTTTCTAGCCTAACACAGGTACTTATCATACAGCCCTCGTATAGTCATGGTGCATGCACTCCATGCCACACGCCAAAAGGCTGCTTGCAGGGTACTCAAGTTAAAGATTCATTGTAGAGAACTGAACAGCTAGTACCTTGCTGGATACATTGCTGTACTATTACAGTCACACATATCATTAATAGAAGTGACCGAATGTGATGGCCTGCCAGACCTGCTAGCCAGCAGTCGAGGCTTGCCATACCAAATACAGGAATGAGGCACTTGGCATAATTAATCCAGCCTCACACATTCCAATAACATATCCCCTTTCAGACTCTCTTTGCTAGCATTGCAGATGTCAAGCAGCTTTCCATAACCAGAAACAATAGTCCACTAATTTTTAGTAGCCTCTGCGAGCCTTTTTATAGGTTCCAGTTGAGTGTTCACGGCCTCTAGTGGCAAGACTGCTTACACAATCACTTCAGTATGCTGATCAATTGATCGTCTGAGATGCTGACTTTTGCAGCAAAATGACAACCCTTCTTTGGTGCATGATTTTTTTGTCGTGAATGTAATGGTTGTTGTTTTCAGGAATACCAGTCAGTGAGAAATGAATTATCACATCCAAGTCACCAACATTTGGTGTTACACAATTCAGTTGAAGTTTATCTTTTATACATAAATACTGAGCAAAGGTAAGCTTATGGATAAAGAAATTATCTCTACTATTTGAGCCACCACAATTTCTGAAATTGAAAGCAATGATGTGATTGTTAGATACACTATATTTGTACCAAGCATAATTCTATGTGATGTCGTCAATGGAAATTTGAAACTGCATGTATATAATAAGTTTGGGTTAAAATCAAATGCTGTTATCTATGAAATAGGATGTATTTTCTTTTGTAAGTATTTTCAGACATTTCCTGCTAAACAGCAGGGGGCTATTAATTTTTCAACCTTTCTCTGGACTACAACCTTGTCATGGTGGAAGGCCTAGCGTGTTCCTATGACCTAGAGAACGTAACTAGCGGTAACTACATATGTTCCTGGTAGGGTCACCCATGCCAGAAAGGTCAATAGGTAGGGGCCAGACGAAAGGTAGTCCACACATCGTCTGTACCTCAGTGAGGTGGCTGCAAAGGCATCTGTACCCCAGTAGGGCATCCATTACGAGTAATGGTATTGTCACATTAAGAGAAAGGTTGAGGAAGGCAAGGAGAAACCTCCTTGACCACCACAAATTTATCCCTAGCAATTATGATGTGCCAATGTAAGAATATTGTAAGTGGCGTAAACGGGACTGGGCCACGATAGGGAGTGTCGTGCCCAGCAGTGATAGGANTATATATATATTGAGATGAAAAGTCTTCTTTGATAGACAGTAGAGCTCTCATTAGTCGTAGAAGCTTTTCTTCAAACTAGAATGCACTTCTCTTTTCAGCTCCACAGTGGCATCGGCTACAAACCTGGTTTATCAGAGTGTGGCACGTCTGATAAAAGTCTGTGATGATGTGTTGATTCGTGGGGAGGCAGCTCTGAACAAAGATGAGGCTACGCAGGTGTGCGAATTGGTGGGAGATGCTGTACAGGTAGGGATTTTTTATGTTCTTTCTAATTGTAAGACATATATTAACATATCTCGGATATTGTTGTGCTTTGCTCTTTTAAGAATATTTCAGATCGACTTCATCGGGGCCAACATAGTTTCTTCAGTTTCAGAACAGATATGATTTTGAGTAAAATTTTTCGGAAATGTTGCTGGTCAATCAATCTTTGAAATAATTTTGAATATCATTAAGAGTGTGCCAGTAAGTCATATGATATTTGGTTGATTAGAACATGAAATGTTTTAGTACAAAAGTATTCCTCTTTTTAACTAGTCACGACTTCTGCAGGTGATTTTACACCCCAGTCACTTTTCAACTGCAATATTTTTTTCCTGGTTTGGTTTGATAACCCCTTCTTCATAGTAGCTGGAATTGTACATCTTCCTGAATTTCTAAGTGAAAATTGTTTGTTTCTTGCCTTTTATTACTGAAGTAAGACACTTTTTCTAAGAAAGTGTGCTTCATTTTGAAATGAATTTTCTGAAGTTCCTGTTTTTGTATTATTCGTTTGGCTAACTATTGGAAATTTCCTCTTTCCATTTCTGTTTTCCATTACTTGTGAGAACACAAAAAGTGATGCACATTAACGTTGAGTCCCACAGTTAAAGCTCGGGTTTTTTTCAAAAATATGATTTAAAAATAAGCAGGTTTTTCTATTTCATAAAACTATAGCCCCATGAAAAGTACTTATGTTGACATCATCAGAGTTAATTTTTCAATCTCAATTCAGCCATAAATGTAAAGCAAATCCAGATGTATGCAACCTGCACATTAACTAAAATCTTATTGGTGAACAAGTCTTTCTACAGTAATTGATTTAAATATGTGAAAAATGTAGTAATAATATCCTCATGTTTAATACAGCATATTTATAGCCTAAAGGAAAAAGTGCCCAATGAATAGCAGATAATATAAAAGTAAGTCAAATTCCACTGATAACTTTCAGGCAGAAGCAGGTTTCAACGTCACTATTTTATCCTCAAGATAGACACTTAAGCAGGACGCAGTATAAAAGTGTTATTCAAAGTTATAATATACTGGCTTAACAATAGAAAATCAGATGCTAATAGAAGAGCAGTGAAGGATGAAAACAAAAATCACAAAGCATAAAATGAAGCATAGTTGATAACATTTAGGAGAGTGAGATACAGAACAGAGTTGCACTAAAAGAAAAGACCATAGGGATCATGCAAAGAAACCTTTCGTGAGTGAAGAGATCAGCTGAGTTTTTCTCGGGTGAAAAGGAAGAGGGGAAAACCATATGGTCGGTTTATGACCTGACTAAGGAGATTTAGGAGAGGACATGGAGTAGGTAGTAGTTTGGCAGTAGTAAACGTAAGAGAGAGAGAAGGTGATTTGCAGATGGAATGAAATCATTTCCAATTATTGCAGATACTCAATTTGAAGCATATTGCAATATCTATNTCTCATTGACATCTAGTTTATATGGTTAAATCACAATAATATAATGCATAAAATAATATAAAAAAAAATGCAAAATCTGAAAGTAGAAGTTTTAGAAGGTTTGGAAATTATGACCAAATATAAGAGTACAACAGTTCATCTCAGAATCAATCGTCCAAAACTTGCTTGTGTGGAATCAGTAAATTACTTACAAAATATATAGCCACCGTCGTTGATGCAGAAACAGCACTAGTGGACTTACAGATTATATTACACAAGAAATATAAGATTTAGCACACAAAAAATGAATTACACACGATAACTTTAGCTGCCAAAGTCTAATATATCTGATCTGACTTACACTGACCTTAGCTGCCGAATACAGATTTACCCCACACTCTGGAAAACTCTTTTTCTGCATTTCTTATTTTTCTCTCAGGTGTCCAAAGTCATCTGTAAACACAAATGTGCACTTAAAGCTCTTGAGTTGAAGTAATCCTTAGGAGAGTGTAAAGTGGTCATTTTACACAAGGCACTTGTATAGGCATGGCATCTATCCAAATCATAAAGTTTAGAAGACATAACTAACTCGACCAACTAGTCGATGAGTGTCAGGAACTACATAATTCACTAAATGATTAGATCTTGATGACATAAGACTCAAAGTTAATCAAGCAATAATAAAATTTAAATGACAATATGTAAAATCAGCGACATATGCTAATGTACAAGATGTTGCCATAGCAACATCATCACATTCATTCTTAATTTAAGGCATTACATACCTGCGATGAAAACTCAAGTCTGCATTTTTAGAGCTGATAAATGCTCTATCTTATAATAATAATTTAAAAGAGTTTCTAGATGGTAATTTTTAGTAAATGTAAACTGAATATACCCTATTTTTTGCATCGTGACGAAATTCGTATATTCGCCGATGAAATCACGAGCAGCTTTCAGCAACAGTAACTTATTCAGGCTTATGGAAATATAATCAATTACGTTTAGTAAATGAACCAATGAATCTGAATTTAAGAAAAATCTTCTACAACAAGAGTTGTTTCAAGAGAAGAAAAATTACTTCTGTAAAAATGATACTTATATTTACTGAACAACTACTGCAAAATTCGTTTCTGTACAGAAGATTGAACATTTTTGGGATGAAGGGGAACTTTTCTGGACTGCGTTTTCAAGAATCATCATAGGATATTACAGAACACATTCATCAAGAGTAATATCATCTCCTCATGGAGACGTCTTTGCCTTATTTAGTAATTTTATCTAATCATATTATCAGAAATTGTTTTGAAAATGTTTCTTGTGTATCTTTAAGACAATTATGTAATGAAGTAATAGTAATGAATAAATAAGTAATGAAGGAAAGAACCCTGTCAATCGCAGAAGAAATTCATCGCAATTATTTTATTTCTACGGTCAGATTATAGTTCCATGGTTAGAATGACGGCTCCCCAAAGCACGGACGCTGTAAAATCAAGGAAAAGCCTGAGGTATTGAAAATACAGTGGGAGGGGTGGGCCATTGCAAATAATGTGAATGCAAGAATTCCCATGTTATCTAGCAGCCCTGTCTTCTCCTCAGCTATCACACGTCTGTCTTCCTCATAAGCCATGCACACGGTGGTCATAAGTCCAGTATTCTATATTGTGCAAAGCAATTCCATCGAAACTCCATGAATAATTTTCGACTTTGAGATATTTTATAGGAAAATAACAGGATCAGAATGCTGGGAGTTATTTAGAAAATGGCCTTCTGGATAGCATTGATCATTGCACGTTCATCCTAGGTGAAAGCATAAAAAAAATAATACTATCATTATATTAATTGAAATAGCGACATCAAATGAAGCACCAGTAAAAGTTGTCTGTGAGATTATTATTTCAGCTTTACAGTTACTATGTGTAATCTTAATAAGACCCATCTTTGAGATCAAGAAAGACATCAATTGTCTTTATCTATTGAATTAAAACATCGGGCTCAGTCATCAAAGAAACGTTAATAGTTGTAACATGCTCTGAATAACATTTCGTTTTTGAAGATTTTGTTTTCTCCGTATCCTCTTGGCAGTAGATAAAAATAATGGACAAAGCCTAGGAAATAATCAAATGAACATGTTGCATATTTGAAGCGAAAGGAGGATGAATCTTTTATACCTTCATTAAATTTGATTTTCGCCAAAAATCTCATCAGACTGTTCGTGTTGAGATTTCTGTACACGTACGCAGCCCCTATTCTTATCCGTTCTCGTGAACGCTTCAACTGCAGAGTTAGGCAGGAATTCTGTTTTTTGAATTTCTTGACATTATGCATATCTAGGTCTCACCCTCCCCCATACCCAATGGGCTGTACCCCCCTCTGACACTGTTGTCAGAGTGCATTGTAATTTCCTCAGCACAGTTAGTTTCTAAATCTCCCGCTCAGTCACGTTGCAAGGTGTTGCGTTAATTTTGGCCAGCACTGTACATAATGAATAAAATTATGTTACAGATTGTTTGGTATCAAAATGCATATTTTCCTATTTACATTTTTTGATACTGCTGTTTTATAGAACTTTACCTCTGATATCGTATCCAGTGTCATAAAATTCTATAAAAATTAACCATCTCGAAAATTGAGTTACTGAAAAAAACAACAGATTCTCAAAAGCAATACAGAGGGTGGAGGAAAATTTTTCGTAGATGTATCTTAATTTTTATTCATCAGTGTCTGATTCATTTTGAGTCTCTTCGACCCGTCCTGACCCGTTTGAGTACTCATTTAGTCAAAGAGTCCCTTTGACTCAAAGCCGACCCATATACCATTTACCATTCACTATACCCTGTGCCTATGTCATCACACAGACCCATGCTAGTAGGCCCTCCGAGAATACGGGTCAGGACGTTAACCATTGCCGATCTCTAGTTTGTTTGTAATGGAGTTGTTGTTTTATGTCTGCAGGGGGCGAAGGGGGAGGCAGTGGCAGTAAGGGCAGTGGAGGTCGTTTGGCAAGGAGGGCCCGTTCCTTCAAGGAGGACTTCCTGGAAATTCTGGCCGGCATGCGGTCACCTGGTGGCGGTTCGGGGGCTGCCAACGCACAGAACTCGGCCACCTCGGCATCTTCGGCGGTGGGGGATGCCGGCGGGAATGCCGGAGTGGGAACGGGGAGCGACTCCCTTCGTGAGTTGGAGAGCCTCCTGAAGCAGGTGGGTGGTACCAAGAAGAGTTGGCAGGACTTTGCCTAAGGCCCACGCTTAAGGGAACAAATACTCCTAGGGAATTTAGTTCATCAGAAAGTTGTGTCACCATTGATATCTTCTTCTGTGTAGCATTTTTTTCTGGAAGGTTGCAAGAGTGACCAATTTGCTGTGGTCTTTGCGGTCTTGCGATAGCAGGTGGATGCAAAGGGTCTCTCGTTGGTTTCATAGTGTTTGTGTAATGTGTCATGTTTTCATGTATGGAATGGCTCTGCCAAAGCAAGGGTTCCTCCTTCACTGTCGATGATTATTGGAGATTTAAAGGAATAACAGGTGTGAAAATAGCGACATGACTGGGACTCAAACCCAAGTCTCCCACTTTCCGGGCAGGTATCCTAACCACTGAACTACCATGCTGTAGTGCTTACATTCTTCTGTAGTTCTTGCCTTGCATTCCCAAACAGTGTTTGAAAGACAGGTGGCATGGTAGTTCAGTGGTTAGAATATCTACCCGGAAGAGGGAGACCTGGGTTTGAGTCCCAGTTGTGTCACTATTTTTCACACTAGTTATTCCTTGGGTTTCAGCCATGCCACTCTTCTAACTGCCAAGTAATTCACCTTTCCTAATCCTTATTGATTGGAGATTTGTTGCACCTATCACTTCCCTTCTCCTCTCGGCTACACTTTTGATTTCCTCCTAGATGCTTGATCTGCATTGTAGATCTAGTGGTGGTAAGATTGTACAATTTTATATCTTTTCCAAAGATTTCTAAGTGATCAAGTTCTTTGGCGGTTTGAAAGCTGTTCTCATTGTCTTGTCGTGGCCTTGGAATTTCCCAACTGATTGTGAGACTCAAAAGTTATAATCAACTTTTCTTTGTTATGTTATATATTTTGAGTTTCATTATAAAACAGGTAGCCTTTACCTTACAATCCATTTTGTTTTCTCTCCTCATATTGCTTTCCACTCTTGTTCTTAACATATATTTATTCTTCATTGATATTAATTGGTCAGTCAGTTCTGTTACCCAGTGCAGTCGCATGCTTAGGGTTTTGGAGCCCTTGTCATGTTCTTCTTGCCTTCTCTTTGGGAATGTTTTATGGTAATTTGGCAATTTTGTAACTGTACTAGTATGAAATATCATTTTAAATCATTTTTATATGTATTTATGATACAAAGCATCTGTAAATTCATACGCTTCAGTTTAATCTTATCAGTTCGTTTTTATATTGACCACAGTGTTCTTGGCAATAGCCACTGTGCTAAGGAGTTGGTATGCTCCTGTTCTTATATTAAACGATTTGGTTGAGTCATGTTTATTTGTTAACACATGAGATTTTCAGACATCTAAATTCAGTTTAATATCTGAAATAAAGGACAAACAAAATCAGTATACTCATTTATAGATAACATTATTTCATTAAACGTTTATGAAGTTTTATTTTTTTCTTATGTTTTTGAAGTTTCTCTTTTCCTTAGTTTATTGTGATAACTTTGGGTTTTCATTTGTGTGATTATAACTGTTTTCCTGCTTGAGTGATATAAGCACTTTTAATGTAGGTGCGGTTTGCTTTGAGACACTTTGGAGATGTTGTCAACAAGAACACATTGGAGATGCTTCCAGGAAATGGAACAGTTGTCCTTGAAACAGTAGCTGCCATTCACAATCTCCTGAAAAATTTTGCCCTGGATGGTCAGAGGTGAGTTAGTAAGTTTTAATTTCTAACCTCTCCCTCCATGGACATTTTCAAGTAAAGTATTCAGAAACTATTTTGTTACTGTTTTTGATTTTTATGTTCAGTTTTGATGCTCTTAAAGAAAAACTGTTTCATTAATGAGTTTATCTTATAATAATCAGTTTAGAACTATCATCTGAACCTATGTTTTTATTTTATCTCATAATTGGATTATTGTATTTCCCCACCCATAACATACACTTTTTTTTCTTGAAAATTTAATTCTAAAATTGGCCTGTATCTTATAGGCTGAGGGTGAGCATTTCTTCTGATGTCAGGAATAGCCATACAATAGTAGTTGTAATCAATGTTGTGCTTTGCTTCATGGGTTTTATCTTCTATTAACCCTGGAAGCCTTTCTAGCAATGTTGCACTTTTGTATGTGAAACAGAGGATCTATTACTGTGGATGATTGGTTAACGATCCATTCAAAGGTCACTACCAGAGCTAAATAAAAGAGCCCCCCTGCCACACGCCGGAAGGCGGCTTGCAGGGTACTTATGTAGATGTAGATGTAATTAAATTAATTACTTAGGACTTTGTAGGAGTATTTCCAGGTATGACTTGAAAGAGGTACATTTCTCTTTGAAGTATCTGATGTGCATGCAAAGTCACCTTTTTCCTTATGTTATACCTCGAGGGATTTTTTTTCATCATTTGTGTTCCTGGTGCCTTTACAAGATTGTGGCTGCTAATGATACTACTTAGTCAAACAAACTCACTCACCCTTGCCTACAAAGTCTCTCGAATGACATTTCTAAATGTTTTGAATTGATATCTTAATGGCTAGAGCAACTGACCAACAAATAGGTGTTTGGAGTCTGACCTTTTTATGTCTACTGGGGGCCACTAGGGATAAAACTTTCATGCCATACAGAAGATAAAAACATGTTCTAATGACTCTGTCAATTTCAACGTTCTATCTTTATGTTAAATACGCTAATCGAATTTTTTTAAATGTGCTCAGTGCATTTAAACGGGAAAAGTACCATTTTTGGGGCCTCCTAGAATCGAACCTATGATACCTAGGATGGATGTCTGCTTTTTTCCATAATGTCCAAACCTGGGACTTAACGAAAAAAAATCGGCAGCTCTGTGAGGCAATTTCTTCTGCCTCATCTTTAGTATCCTATATATATCTCTTTATATAGATGCTTCTCCGGATATATATCT
>KZ308700.1:600807-622908 GCA_000376725.2 Ladona fulva | reverse complement strand
TTTTTTCTAATAACCTGATTACTAACGTTTTAATTTACCTAATTTTAATAGCAGCCTTCCTGTAAGACAAAATGGTTAAATAACTTGAAAGGAGTGAACGATTCAGATTTTTAGATTATTGGGTTTTATTTTCTGTTGGATATAACAGAAGATAAATGTAGTATGATTTGCATTGCATAAACAAAATCAAATATATTTTGAATATCAAATTCGGATTCTTTGTCTGAGTCGACTTACAACCCTGACACAGCATGATCTGCTTGGTTTCCCCATCACTTCAGTCTGTGCACCAACTTTTAGTCAAAGGAAGCACACCGTTTCCAAAGACCGCAAGAAACACCAACGAAAGGAACCTGGAACACAGCAAAACTCGCTTGACACTACGATTGTTTCCGTTGAACTGGTAGTAAATCAGCTTAACCAATCACATTGCTTAAATCGCAAACAGCTAGGAGCTTAGAAAGGTAAGAAAGATAAGTGCTTAGATAGTTAGTTGTCGGCACCGAATAGATGGCAGTACTTATGCTGCCATTTTCTCCATAAAGCTTTCACCAGGGTGTTGATGCCTGTCTTTATTTTCATATAGTTTCTATTGATGCATATGATAATGAAGTCCTTCAAATCATTTCATTTCCTATAGTTCTAAATGTATTTAAATCCCTCCCTTGCATCAATTCCATTTGTACGTAGGATTCATCCATACATTTTCTCTTGTAATTATATTCACAATCAATAAACTTCCAGTAGCAGTAACTGTCTTTCAGAGAATATCTATATTTTAGTTTCAATTAAAAGTTCCTTATATCTCTTTTTTGGAAATTTCTATATACAAATTGTGCAATTCTTCCTCAATCCTACATTTAACTTGCTGTCTAGTTATTCAGCTTTGCTTTTGTTCTTCTTATGACGATCTTGAGTCCCGGGGAAGGCTCTGGTGTAGGTCCAAAAAAGTTACGGTTAAAGAAAGTGGAAAGGGTCAAAATGAAACCCGTACTCGGAGAAAAAATAAAAGAATAAACTTGACAAGAGAAATGCAAACGCCAAATACAACAAAAACTGGAATACGAGGGATAACTACTAAATCAAATGAACATAACGAATCGGGGACTTTCCCAACATGAAAATACCTCCGTCGCGTGACAGAAGAAAGGCAGAAAATCCGCCACGAGGCCGCAACCGGTGGACCTTTATATCCAAACCCCTCCAAACGAAACCGAAACAAAAAAATAACCAAAGTAAAAAGGTGAGCCCCCTTTTCGGGCTGAAGGCGCGAACTGCCACATTCTTCACAAAGGGTTTTAAAGTTAATACAACATTTTCAAGTGAGGAATACATTCCAAAGTGCGGAATAAGATATTTGATGTACATTCTTTATGCAATGCTACTGAAATACCGATGTTAGCATGGCAAGCTTTCAATAATAGAACATTACATATATGAAAACACTTGTTTCTTCAATGCAATCAGACAAATTCTTCACTGGTACGTTGTTGGAAATGATATTATTAGTTACATTGTTAATTTAACATTCCTTTCATAAGGAAAACCTCCATCATCATCTGCCTTGAATTCCCAGGATGTGGCGCTCTCCCATTGCCTGGAGATGGCGAAGTCATCAATTCTGCTGCGTCACGTCGAAAGTCAACCGAGGCGAATTCGTGGTGGTTACACACGCGCTAAAATGGGCTCCTTAGGTTAAGGAACCGATACCGAGAACAATACCAAAACCGAGACCAAATTTTTTTTAAAGCTGCAAAATAATCCCCCAGGTCCCCAGGTCTGTCAAGATTGTCTTTGTGTAGAGATATTTTTGGCCATTCATGAACTACCAGAAATTCAAATATTTCTGAAGTACCTTCCATTTGGTGTCAATAAGGGCAGAGAAGATAGGAGCAAAATGACAAGTTGGTGCCAATACAAGAAGAATCCAAAATGTTAGTAAAGAAATTTCAATATCCTTGCAGTGTTTGTGAGTTCATCTTAGTGGATGAGCTCGATCCCTTTTCAAAGCAAATGCTCCTACCAATATTTACTGATCAATCTGGCCAAGTATGGGATTAAAATTTTCACTGTTGTGGGTGCTAGAGTCTATACAGAACTTAGAAGTTATACACAGAACTTGGAAGTGGATCTCGTGAAATGGTTTGCCAGTCCAATTTGGGGGCAGGTAGAAATGTCATGGCCGACAATTGGTTTGTAAGTGTGCCACTAATAGAAGACTTAGGAAGGATTTATGCTTGCTGGAACTCTTACAAGAATAAGAAGGAATTTCTCCCCAAAAATTGTTGAAGTTAAAAATATAGAGGAGTGTAGCAGCATTCTTCTTTTAGAAGAAGCGTGATTCTAGCATCTCATCTCCCTAAAAAGAAAAGAAGGGATTCTGGGATAGCTGTGGATTTGCCTTATAGAGATAGCTGTGGATTTGCCTTATAGAGATAGCTGTGGATTTGCCTTATAGAGATATTCCTCGTTCCAAAAATCCTGGCAGTATTGCCTTATGGGGGAAACGATTTAGGGGAAAATCGATTTCGGTTCGCGTAGCATAATCAGCCACCGCGAATCGAAGCGCGAGGCGACTACTCTCTCGGATATGAAAGTCAAAAACTAAAGTTCTGTTCAAGATAACGTCTCGAAACAAACTGTAAATGAAAATTTCAACGTTTATCTCAATTTCTCTCGCGACAAGTTTTTCGTCACGTGAGGAACAAAAAAGTTTTAGGCGACGTATAAATTAGACTGCACGACCAAATTTTTCGAAAGTTACGTTCCAATTTCATAATTTTTTACGAAGACGTGGTTACGCGAAAATTAATCTCATGTGATTTTTATGCGTTCGGATGATGCAAAGAGCAATCACAGAAAAAATCAGCATTTTATGTTGTGTTGGAAGTGAGTAATGGCAGTTTCAAAAATGTTGACGGGTGAAAATCGCAGCCATTCATTCAATATTTCCTTTAGGCTTTGTTTCCTTTGACATAAAAGCATAAAATCTTCATCTCTATGTTGATGAAGTCATTCTCATTCAAAATTCATCAGAATTTAAGTTGAAATCGACCATCGTATACTACAAATCTTAATTTTATCCATTTGAATCAGACGCCCCGCGTAAAGGAGACCCGGCGTGAGGCTAGCTACTTTCCTTATGGAAGAATACACGAGGTTTTTCTCCCATAAGAGCCCATACTGACTGGAACGGTTGAAACGCTCTATAGCTGTGGATTTGCCTTATAGAGATAGCTGTGGATTTGCCTTATATAGATAGCTGTGGATTTGCCTTATAGAGATAGCTGTGGATTTGCCTTATAGGGATAGCTGTGGATTATAGGGATAGCTAAGTGGGCTGTGCATTTGCCTTTGGTGGAATCAGTCCTAGGTTTGATTCCCAGTGGGGGCCCATGTGTGCAAAATTACCTTAGTCATTGAAGTACTCATACTTTTAATAATACCACTACTACTACAAAAAATGCTAAATTAATGAGCTAAATAATAAAATGTAAAAAATAAATTAAAAATAATGAGCTAAATTTTTCAACTATGCTTAGAGAATTCAGCATTTGGGTGGGCTCATTGGCAATAAAGCGTAACCCATGAATAAATATGAATTATAATTCAACTAAAAGTGGCATTGACTATAGTGTAAATTATAGTGTAGCAGGGAGTACAAGAAGATGGCTTGCTGCAGTTTAATATCATTTGCTTAATAACTTGGGAATAAATTCCTTCATTGTTTATACGAGGATATATCCTGAGGTGAAAAGAAATAGTAGGATGTTCCTCCGAGAAATTTCAAAAGGGTTGACAAAGCCATTCTTAAAAAAGAGGAGTTTGCAGAGAAATCCATTCAAGAAATTCAAAAGAAAAGTTTAAAAATATGTACAGCCATTGACATCAGAACCACAGCAAAAGCTAAGAAAAGGAAATACTGGAAGATATATTATTTGCAATTGCCCTAAATATGTACAAACTAAGATATTTTATGAAATATGTAAAAGGCACTTTTGTGCAAAGCGCTTCACTAAAATCTGTGAATATGTTCTGGAAATATTAAAAAATAATTTGGAGGTTTTTCTTGTATCTTTCAATACCACTTAAAACTTTTTCTTTCCCCTCCAGTCTCATTCAGAATGTACTGTACCAACAGTACACAATTTCAATATAGCATTAAATTGTGCTAAAGGGATAAATTATTTCTGTATAGCAATTTACATTGTTGTACATACTTCAATACTGCAAAGAGATTGCTTCTTTAATTTGCTATATGTCAAAGTTTTGGTTTCTTTCTTCATTCTACAAATACTTCATTTCAGTACCAATTAAAAAATATTTATATTATCAACATTAAATTCACTTATTATATCTAGAAAGATCTATAAATAGTATTAAATAGTGATAATTGTAATAATTTACAAGAAAAAGTGATTAATGTAAAAATCCATTAGGGTGTCAAAAACATGTGAGTCTTGACATGGAAATTGAGCATGGGATGAAAAGATAACTGCAATAGCTTGAAAAAAATTTGTTTTTTATTTTGAGTACAAGTTGAGCTCCTGTCAAGTGCGTTTCAATTCTCTGTGACACTCGCAAGGTCATGTGTTGCCCTGTGAGTATGCAGAGAATCCTAGGTTGCTGCATTTGGAAAGTGTGTTGAATTTAAAGTTAATGCAAATAAATTATTGTTGAAAAGTGTGTTAAAGTTACTCTTCAATATGAGCCAGTACCTTTTATGCCGCAAGCCAATCTGCAACACCGTCTATATTCCTTGTTCTTGATGTCGCAAGAGCTTTCATTGGTATTGTATCAAAAATCCTCTCAGCAGGGAAGATTTAGAAGGAATTATAAGCAGTAAGCAAACATGGAAGTTTTGTGAGTGTAAAACTGCATATACAGTTATTGTGGCAAGTAAAAGTGCATCTGAGGGAAAATCCTTAAAATTTACTCTAGTCTGTGGCATCAAGGAAGTGTGGCTGATAGGAATCTTGGTGATTTGGTAAATGAACTTAAGGAAAGATTGGATGATAATTTGAAAATTTTTGAAGAATGCAACAAGAAGTTAGAACAAGTTTTCTGAGATAATCAATTTTTTTTTAATTAAAATATTTTACTTTAAAGACAAATTTAGAATCTTTCAAATCTTTTAAATGATCTAGAGAAAAGAATGCTGACTAATAATGTATAGATTTATGGTATCCCTTCAAAATTTGCAACAAACTACCTTTTCCTGATGTTTTAAAATTAGTCTATCACTATCCATATTGTACAACAACTTCATGTAACTTTTCAAATAGTTAGAGCAACTAGTGTAAAACGCTTGAATGTAATTTTAGATCATTAATTAAAATGAGACCTTCAAATTTCTTCTGTTACTTCATAACAAGTTGGCGATACGTTTTGTAAAGAATTGCTACGATAAATCAGTAAGCGTCACTCAGATGCTACAGGATGCAAAATGGGAATCATTGGAAGTTAGAGGAGTCCAACAAAGGATCAGTTTACTGGATAAATTCAGAGAAAGCACGTTTAGAGATGATGTAGCGGATATAATGCGTTCACCATGCTACATAGGCCGTTCCGATAATGCGAGAAAGATCAGAGAAATAGATGCCAGAACGAATAGATTCAAGAACTCATTCTTTCCGCAAACGATACGTGAAAGTAATCGATTAGGGAAATAGAGTCATGGTGCATGCACCCCCTGCCACACGCCGAAAGGCAGCTTGCAGGGTAAAAACATAGACATAGACATATATGTACATGAAAATGTGGATATTTTCCGAAGAAAATAAGAAAAAGAAATGATCTCTTAGATTATTTTAATTTGCTACTTTCAATAACTTGGCCGGAAGGTGTATACCGATGACCGTGAATAGAAGAGGAAAAGAATTAATGCAATTACGTAATTTATTTGAATATGCTATTTCAAGTAATGAATATCCAGATTTTCTTCATATCAGTTATTTGGTTATTATAGAAATAGTTTTCCATTCACACCAATGTCTTTCCCTATTCTGTCATCAGAAAAGAACATCGCTCTGAAACGGGAGCCCTTCGATTGATCGATACTCACTTGATCGACCCTCGCTTGACCGACACCTCGGTTGACCGACTCCTCGTTTTACCGACATCTCAACTGACCGACTCCTCGTTTGCCCGACAGCTCGATTGACCGACTCCTCGTTTGACCGACAGCTCGATTGACCGACATCTACATGACGGAGACAGTAAATGCGCTACATTATTAATACGCCTGCGCATATACAGATGGTAATTAAAAAGGAAATTAAAGAAACCGTCAGCGGGTCTTCCGTGAAATTATTTATTAAATTATAATTATAATTAAAAACATAAATGTTATAATTAGTTATAAACATATTATTTGTCAATTGCCAAAATGATAACTATAAATAAATTATGATATGCGTAAAATAATTAATTTTCAATGGTATACAACATTCATTTTTATCACCTACACTTACACTCCGAGAGAAAAAATTTAACAAGTCTCCTATGAAATTCTTATAATTATTAATTAGCGAAAGTTTTTTTAGAAGGAAGCTCTTTAAAAGATTGTTAATATTTAGTACAACCTACAGTAGGTTAATCAATCACTCATGGTAATTATTTTTTTAATACCATCAATAATGGACGGTAGGAGTATGAAAAATCTTCTTTACCGGTATTATAAACAAAATTTGCTTGCAATGTGTGATAAATATTTAAAAACGAATCAGGAATAACTAATATTACTTAATGGTGTTTCTTTCAAACTATGGTTGAGTACTAACTTAAGTTTTTGATTATATATGAACGTTATTTATATTAAACGACATGTTTATTAACAATGTTCTAGGCCAATTTAGCACTGCGACAATTGAGCGCGTCTCACTACTTAGCCTAGCATAAAACAATGTTATATTAGTTTCTGACAATCTGACGGATGGCATAATTGGTCAAATATTCTTATAGTTATATCATTCTTTGTGTAAGAGATGTACTATTACAGTATTTGTTAATAATCTATGGAATTTTGTCGGCAGTATTCCGTTTAAATTTCGTCGGTTTTCGTTTGCTATTGAAGGTAGATTACATAAATTATTTTTTCTTGAAACTGCTCAACCCACCCACAAGAGATCGAGTTTCCAATACTGGATGTTGGATTGTTATTGATTTGATTTCCTTAAAATATCTTAAATGATGTTCTGAAAGCATTAATGCTGTTGTTCAAAGTTGATAGAAATAACCGAAATATTCCTAGGCGCGATATACAAGTCAGTCAGCAAAACATGACGCGGAGCTCAGAGGTAGGAGCAAATTTATACCTCGAATATAGGTTCCTTTCTCTTTGTTCTTCTTTCGTTGTTATTTTGTTTTTCGTTACATCGTATCTAAATAATAACTTGTGGTTCGTTATGAAAATGGTAACGACAAGTCTGCACATTTATAGAAGCCCACATTGAAAACCCGCAAGGGAACAAATGCTTATATGGACATTGCGAGGGGAAATTTGCTTCTCTGCACATGTATCGCTGACTTGTTTATTTTATAGCGAAATATTACAAACCTCAAAAGAATAACACTATCGTTAAATCGGTGAATCAGTTTGAGTACTAATTATAGGGTAAATGTTAATTATAGCAAAATTAGAACAAACATGAACCCCCTTGCCACAAGCCGAAAGGCGGCTTGCAGGGTATTTATGTAGATGTATTTATTTAGATGAACATTTAACGAGTCTTCTGGAAACTCCTTTAGATCTGTATTTTTAAATAGTTAACTTAAAGAAAAAATTCTTTTATAGATAGTCAATATTTAATACATCATCATATTTCGTCAAATTCTCATGTAATTGCATTGATATCAAGTCTCAAACCTTAAATACCGTTGAGAAATGGACGGTAGAAATATAAACTTTAACATTCTCTCCTATTGTTATTGATGTTTGGTGGCGCTTGCAATTTGAAAGTACTAGAAAAAGATGGAATACAGTGGGCAGTTCTTTCCACAGCCCCAAAAATCGTCTTAGAATCGTCCTTTATTTAAGTATCAACCATTCCTTCAATGTTATTTTGTAAGAAAAACGGGTTATAGCATTGTTCCTCGGAGCTCCTGCAGAGAGAATGGTTCAAGGTTTGTCCAAGGAAGGTGACATTTTATACGTAAAAGATTACCAATATGCAGCAAGCGAAAGATTCACTGAATATATGAACACCTAAGAACATTTCCTGTAAATCAAATATCATATAAATAATAATTCATGTATGAAATAGGAGGAATATCAAAATAGTTGATAGGACGGGAAATTCAATAGCTCTGGTAAAATATATCAGTTGATATATGATTTGTGAAACTTTTATATAGTATGAAGGCATATAATGAAGAAATATTGTATTTTTTAAAATTGTGGTAAACGAATAGTTCAATTTTAAAAATGCAAATAATTCATACATAATACGAAGAAAAGGAATTTACAGCATAGGATGATGGATGTAATCCGTTCGATTTTATTTAAATGCCGTTAATTATATTCAACTAGAGAAGTACAAACATTAAACCCCTCCCGCTCAAGGATAATGTGATGAAGAAACGACAAACCTTCAGAGATATAAATTACTCAGAAAATACGTTATCGTGTACAAGGGGCAGAAATTTAGAGCTTGTGTATAACTTCCTTTCTCGAAAACGATTGAAGCAATCTCTCCAAAAATTGTTTCATATAAAGGTTCCAATCTCTTTTAAAATGTATTTTAATCATTTACCCATTAAAATGTCTTAAATGTCTCGTTACTAATTACAGGAAGGCGTCTAAACTGTACTTGGTTCACTCTCACGAAGTGAGCTCCGGTAAGCCTTGCTTATGGAAGGATCGCGCTCATTGCTGCAACTCATGGAAAAATGAAAGTTACCAGAACTATTTTCATAAACATTCATTATAAAGCGACAGAAATTTCCGATAGTACAGTGATATTTAATTTTTGTTACAAGCCATCATAATTTCAGAAATAATGGAAATGCTACATTTTATAGGAAATTGAGGATTTTCTACGATTTCCTTTGAACTGTTGTTTTAGGTTCTTTAACGTAAGCTGAAGGATATTTTTTCATGACAAATTTGCTTCGTTTCATATACTTTCTGTGAATGCAATATAAATTGCCATAAAAAATATTGGATGCAAATATTTGAGAGATATCGATGGGAATGTCACCAATTTTTACGGAAATGCATTGAGAAATGTGGCCGCCTACCGATTTTCGTTGTATTCGCGTAGAGAAAAAATTCAAGCGAGAAAGTTTCTAAGAAAATACTGAATTTATTTTATATGAAAGTTTAAACCCATCTATGTTATTCTTAACTTCAGAAAACGAATATATATTACGGAGTCGGCGCTGAACACTGGGGGACTGTAGTGATTCGAGTGATCTAAACGCAACAACACCATCACTCCATCTACGTATTATTATAATTAACAGATGGTATATACACAGAACGTATAATTAGAAAAAGAATTTGCTTGTCTGAAAGTCCGTTTAATGTTGAAAGTGTATGTAGGTTTAATGTTTAATAGAAATATACCACCGGAGTAATTGTAGTTTAGCATGCGAGACTTTTTATGGAACAACTGCGTGAAAATGGTAATATTCAAGCACTAGCGTCTTCATGAAAATAGCCTAAATTAACGGATAAAAATTTAAAATCTAACTGAATACAAGGAAGCGAGTTAGTGAGTCAACATAGTACGATTGAGTACGAGATGAAGAATGCACGCTGAACGTACGATTGGTTAAAAGAAAAGCAACATGGTTTAAATCTGACAATTAGCTGCAGGAAAAAAGTATTTAATGATACAATAGCACTGTATTTACAACCACCAAAAGAGCGTTTTCAGAACCTAAAAGAAAGTCCAAAAAATTTACTCTTAAGAATCTCATAAACCTTGTTGCTGGGACAAATTCTCAGTGTTAGAATCATGACTCTTACCAATCATTTCCGCATCATGTTTACCTTTTGAATAAATTAACGCCACATACAAGGATTTTTAAGGTTATGTATATATGAATTCCACTAATATGCACAGCACCACCAACGAAATCTGTTCTTTTTTTCATAACCTCTTTCATTATTGTCATGGCGTGGTATTTGCCCTTTGTTTCTTCCAAGACCTAAATATTTCTCATAGCAGATATATTGTTGATTTGAAAGGAATCTATTCTATCCCTCATGAAAATAATATGAATGAACAATTCATATGGAAATTTATTTTAAGTAATTCGAAAGCCCTTGAAACAAATTTTAGGATAACTTACAAGTATAAGGAGGTCTTATTTGCCAATTCGTGAGGTTGTGTAGGAACCGCCTCCAATGTCTCTCGAACACAGTGGAACATTTTCAGCAGTCCTTTAAGACAATGCTAAGAGAGGTATCCGATAGGATAGAGAAAGTCCAAGGCTTTGGAAAAACCCAATGCAGCTGTTTTTCGAAGCCCTTTAGAAACCGGCTAATTGTAAGTTGGAGGCAGAGAGTGGTGCCGTGGGTCACTCCATTGGGGGGACATTACCAGCTCTCTTCCAATGCTAAGAAATTTCGAGGAGAATTATGGATCAAATAGATGCCGTACACATTTTCTTAACCTTTTCCCATAACTGCAAGGAAACACAACGTGTATATTCATTGATTTTTCCACAATAAGTATTGAGCTATCAACAACCTGGAGGATGTACCTGAAAGTGCTTCTAAAAAATCTGGCAATGGGTCGAATACGTAGCACCTCTTTCATTCTATTCTGTAGATCTATTCGTTATTTACTTTCTATACTCGTCAACTCCATGTGTGCTGTGGTCTTTGTAAATCTCATTGATATAAATTGATGGAATGAGTGAGATAAATACAGATGCAATTATTTTTCACTGTCTAAATGTCAAATCATACAACAGGTTAGTAATAGAGCTAACCTTAATAAGGATTTTGGGAAAATTATGAGACTATTTGATTAATTGTGGGACGAAATAATGCTTTGTATTTTCGCTGATATTTCAGTACGACATTTGAAAATGTCCTCCGCTTTCCGTATGTGCCGTTACGAAATGTCTTCCTTTTCCGATATTCAAGTTTTACATCAAAGCTCAGATCTATGTTTTAGACAAGCACCATCTAGGTGTGTAGAACCATAACCTAAGCCATACCCCCACCACATCAGTGGCGCAAAGTTATAATTCGTAAGTCAGTATAAATATTAGGAATCCTTTCCAGTAGTAACTTTCGTTTAAAACGCACATTCAAGATGTTGTGGGATCAGCTGATAGGACTTTGTGGCTATGTAACCGCGTTCTCAGGGGTTGTCTATCCAGTGTCAAAGAGGTGGCTTATTTCTCGCTCGTTCGTCCTTTACTAGGGTATTGTTGCTCATTATGGAATCCACAGTAGAAGGGTCTGATCTTGAAGCTAGAGCGCGTACAAAGAAGAGCGACTGGTTTCGTTAATGGAGATTACAGTTTTTATAGCAGCGTCCCTAAATCCCTAAAGGATAGAAGAAGCGAGTATAGGCAAAAGTTTTTCCAGAAATTTTTAAGTGCTGTATCACGACGAAATACGCGATATCGTGATTCTCGTTCTCAGTGAGCGCGATTTCTGAGACCAGACGACTATGAGATTTCGCGAAATCATAGCGAGAACGGATAGATATTAAAGGTTTCTTTTTTTCTGATAGCGTTAGGAATACCGATCAGGTATATTATTAGTAGGTTCGATGTTTTTACACCGCCTGCCATACCCAATTAGATGGCTTGCGGGGTAATACTGTAAATGCAAAATATTAATTGTGTTATGAATCTTTGAACATCCTGCAGCTAACTCAATAGATGTTGAATCCCTTCGATTGGCGAACTTGAGTTAATTCTCAGCCATACTTTCACAAGAACACCATTAAGTAATATTAGTTATTCCTGATTCATTTTTAAATATTTATCACAGATTGCAAGCAAATTCTGTTTATAATACCGGTAAAGAAGATTTTTCATACTCCTACCGTCCATTATTGATGGTATTAAAAAAATAATTACCATGAGTGATTGATTAACCTACTGTAGGTTGTACTAAATATTAACAATCTTTTAAAGAGCTTCCTTCTAAAAAACTTTCGCTAATTAATAATTATAAGAATTTCATAGGAGACTTGTTAAATTTTTTCTCTCGGAGTGTAAGTGTAGGTGATAAAAATGAATGTTGTATACCATTGAAAATTAATTATTTTACGCATATCATATTTTATTTATAGTTATCATTTTGGCAATTGACAAATAATATGTTTATAACTAATTATAACATTTATGTTTTTAATTATAATTATAATTTAATAAATAATTTCACGGAAGACCCGCTGACGGTTTCTTTAATTTCCTTTTTAATTACCATCTGTATATGCGCAGGCGTATTAATAATGTAGCGCATTTACTGTCTCCGTCATGTAGATGTCGGTCAATCGAGCTGTCGGTCAAACGAGGAGTCGGTCAATCGAGCTGTCGGGCAAACGAGGAGTCGGTCAATCGAGCTGTCGGGCAAACGAGGAGTCGGTCAGTTGAGATGTCGGTAAAATGAGGAGTCGGTCAAACGAGGAGTCGGTCAACCGAGTTGTCGGTCGAACGAGCGTCGGTCAAGCGAGGGTCGATCAAGTGAGTGTCGGTCAATCGAAGTAGACCCCTCTGAAACAAGATAGCAGCGTGTGAAAGAATAGTGAGGTTCTAATTGCTAGAAGCAAGGGAAGAAACAGCTTGCATGAGAAGAGATTCCCTGAAGAAGGAATGCCAAAATCGACTCCATATCTCAAATACTCCATGTCACTAATCTTGCCTGCTCATTTGGCCGTATCATTTATCACAGTGTCTTGTTACATTTTCCCGTTGTCCATATCTACTCGCCATGGTGGAGGGTGGGCAAGAAGGTGGTGGAAGGGGACGCAATCTGCACTGCAGAAATGCCACTTTCCTTCTTAGACTTTTACCAAAAGTCTTTGAAAAAAGCTGTGGACATGCCTCCACATTTGGCAAAATTACTCATAATGATTGAATCTTACGTACATGAGTAACATTTTAATTCAATGATAAAGGGTAAAACTATGACGCAAACGAAGTATTATTTGTCTTTCACACCTTACAGCCAAGTAGCACTTTAGCAAAAACGGTCAAAATTTTGAAGTTTCCTAATTTTTTTTATCTAATGTGGTTCATAGCATGTATACAAAAAGATGTTTGCAACATAGCTACATCTTTTTGGCATCAAATGGTGAAAATAAAGCTCATTAATCTGTCAGTATGCCATCATGGCAATGAAAAAGCCAATGTCCTGAAAACTGTTTTTTCTGTTAAGTAAAGAAACGCCTTAATCTAGTTTATTACTTCTCCAATGATACCCGAAGCTTTTAATTTGTACAATAATTTATTACATGGAACCTTATCAAATGCTTTCAGAAAATCTAAACATATCACATCTACTTGCCTTTTATTTTCGGCAGATTTAAAAATACCGTGAACTAACAGCAAAGGTAATGTTAAAGCAGGTATAAGAGACATGAATTACCTCAGTAAATGTTTTCGTTATTTTAAATAGTACGAATAACCAGAAAAATACTGTTAAAAGTACGTTCCAATAAGAATGTTCCAAAATTATAGCAAGAGATATTCAACTTTGTAATACTATATTGTTAATAACTATCCTTCATATACCAATACTTCTTCAAGAAATTTAAAAGAGAAGGAAATATGGTCAGTAGTTATTACTCCAGAGCTTTAAATGAAACTGACAGATTCAAAACAAGGTTTTTGGCTTTGTTTATTCACAAACACTAAATAGCAAAATAAGATGTACATTCATATTGTCCGTCCAACATTATGAAGACAATGTAAATCTCACAACCCCGTGCATTTCTACGGGGAAACAGAACAAATGCTCTTGCAACTTTTACGTAGTAAAATAAAGTTGGCCAAAACTGATTTGATAAATTTTCATCTAACTGTAAAAGTAATTTAGATTTAATCCATGTCAAATGCTATAATAATCGCAGGAAAATGAAAAAAGTGAAACTTTGAAAAAAAAAAAAAATCCAGAATTAGATGCGGTTGTCTTTGAACCGAAGTATTTGGTGCTAACCTTCCGTGTAACACTTTCTTGGTATCAAAATCTTTTACATTTCATTCACTACCCACAAATGTTATTATTTTTCCTCTAAACGATTTTGGAGAGAAATTTCTTGGAGAATTCTATGGGAATGTTGAGGTCATATCTAAACAGAAAAAAATATATATTAAAATCTGTTTCCCCTTTTCATTGAAGAAATATAGTTAAGATTCCTTCCAAGGAATTTGATATGAACGATTACCTTTTAGCCTCATAAATTTGTTAATGTTTATTTCTCAGAAATTCCAGATAAGAAAGGGCGATGCGGGTAATGAAACCCAAACTTCCTCCAACCAACTCCATTATACATATATTTATTGCGTTACGCATTGTTTATTCGTAATCTGTAGAACGGTACGAGTGGTTTGATACCCATTACCTACCTATTCACACACATATGTAGCATACTCCTCCCTCCCCCACCTCCTCCGCCTTACAAATAACCATTTCCGTTTGTCCATTTGAGTAATCTTTATGTAACTGCCAGGAGATTTATAGCAAACGTCAGCGTCCTGAAATTGTCTACCCTCCTCTTCTCCCAATGATTTTGATATGAACAATATCCTTTTAGCAACATAAATTTGTTATTGTAAAATTCTATGGTTATTAGCTATATGAGCCTTGTGCCATTTCTGTTTGTGAATTTGTGTGCAGGAAATTTATATGGATAAGCAAACAGGTGTGGAAGATTTTAAACTATATGTTATTCAGGTAGTTCAACTGCGGCTGCTAACTCAGCAGGTGCTCTCAGGAGAGAGAGAAGGACACGTCTTTGACAGCTAGGTCAGGAATCTTAGGAATTTCTAGGTTTTTTTATTGAAAGCTTATTGCAAAAAATATTTTTGATACCTAAGAAATATCTAAGATATTCTGCCGCCTTCAATTCAAATCCTATACTCTCTTATGAAAATGTTAGTTTATCTTGTTCAATCTCTCAGAGAATTTTCAATTCATTTGTCAGACTCATTTGTGTTCATTATCAAAGGATGTGGTGATACATTAAGTCATTTTGTCATTGAAGTTAAATTTCTTAACTCTTTTATCTCGTTGCAGAATCTAGTGTCTCTAGTGAGAGACAAGTTGACTACTCCTAGACCAGAGGTTATAAGCACCAGTGGTACTTCTAGAGTAATTGGCAGTGAGGATGTGGCAGTGCTTGATGTGACCTTTGCATCATCTGAGAAGAGAAATGGCTCTCTACCAGAAATACCACTCTCACCAAGGGAAAGGCTTATATTAGAGCAAACATCTCGAAGAAGAGGAGGATCATCAGATGGTGACAGTCCTCCTCCAAAGCCCCCTCTTCCTAGCAGGTGAAGATATTATTTGTTTGGGAATTTCATTAGAAAATAGAGTTATTAAGCCAATGAATTATGATAATGGAATCACAATTAAATTTTTCTGAAAGGTGCCAATCTGTTGAAGCTGAATGGCAGTTATGAGTTTACATTTAAACTCTTCAAGCTGCCACTGGCCTGTGGCAGGGGAAACACCGATAATCCTATCATACCCTAACTGCTATTAGCTTCTGTAATACTTTGCAAGAAAAATTACTAGAAGTAACTATTTGTCCTGGCAATCACTTCCCTGAATTGCTTCTTAGTTTTCTCTCTGAGCTTGCACATATTGCTAATTTGAATGACAATATTAGCTATCTTGTCAAGATCATTAGTGATATAATTTTTGAAAAGCAAACATTGGGAATCAAGTCTTCTATCCTTAAGCGAAGTCCACCCAAGAGATTCTATCATTGCCTAAATCTAAAATTTCCCTTGACAAACCTAGCCATTCTGCGTTGAATCATCTCAAGATTGGAAACTAATTATACTTCATGAGGATACATAAAGTAGGCTTTCATGACTTGAAAACAGTAGAATAAATATTATAAATAATGGTGAGAAATACATTGAGTTATTATGATCTTACGACGGAATATTTTTGTGCTTAGGAGGACCAGATATATACGATAATAGATATATTTTTAAACTAAATAAAGCTCCATCATGCTTGACAGGGGCGTTTACTAGTTAATCTATAATATCCTTAATAATACGTTTGAAAGCAATGCAGACATGTATAGTATGCAGAATAGTAAAGAGAGCTCTTTTAGAAACATATAGCAGAGGAGATCTCTTGAGGGTCAGCTTTAATTGCCTGATTTTATGCAGATATTGGATGAATTTGTTTGAGTGCATTTACAAATAAAATGCAGAAACTTAATGAAAAAACCAGATTTACCATTATTTCTTGTATTATCCTGCCTTTCCTATTCATAGTGTAATGTACTGTTTATTCATAGTGTAATGCAGAATTTAAACTACTGTAAATGAACATACCAATGAGTAATGCCACTCTTCTGAGTGTCTCATATTACTGCAGAAAGAAGACCTTATGGCAAATAGTGCTGCATAGATATCTGAATATCAGCCAGCATGCTGTCTTGTTCTCCCTCAAAAATAGTGCTTCAGTGAGAGTGTACCATGACTGATACTTAGCTCTGGTATTAGGCTTTCCTCTATACTGTCCATGGCACCCAGAATTTTGGTCCGTGACGATTTGGTCTGCGGCGGCCGGGTGCTATGATGATTTAGTAACAACACGCGGTAAATTGGTTGTTGGGCAATGCTGAGATTTCTCGTAATTAATTGTTATTGTTGTTGCTGGATAGAATGCAACAGTTTTGTTAGTATTTAACCTTTTGTTAAACAATAATTAGAAGTATGCCTTACTGGAATCGGAGCATGCAATAGGGCAGGAAAACAGTTATCCGGACGTAAAAATATGACAAAAATATTGTTGATGTATAAATTAATTGATATGCAAGGAATATGCATCCCGAGATAAATGAGTGTTGTTTCAGAAATAAATATCGAAGGGAGGAACTTGGCATAGATGATTTATTTGAATGGCACTTAGGAAGAGAGACTGCAAATAACCATAGAAATTTATAATAACAAATTTATGTTGCTAGAAGGATATTGTTCATATCGAAATCATTGGGAGAAGAGGAGGGTAGACAATTTCAGGACGCTGAGATTTGCTATAAATCTCCTGGCAGTTACATAAAGATTACTCAAATGGAGAAACGGAAATGGGTATTTGTAAGGCGGAGGAGGTGGGGGAGGGAGGAGTATGCTACATATGTGTGTGAATAGGCAGGTAATGGGTATCAAACCACTCGTACCGTTGTACAGATTACGAATAAATAATGCGTAACACAATAAATATATGTATAATGGAGTTGGTTGGAGGAAGGTTGGAGGGGTTTCATTACCCACATCGCCCTTTCTTATCTGGACTTTATGAGAAATAAACATTAACAAATTTATGGGGCTAAAGGCAATCCTTCATATCAAAATCCTTGGAAGGAATCTTAACTGTATTTCTTCAATGAAAAAGGGAAACAGATCTTAATGTATTTATTCTGTGAAGATATGACTAAGAGCAATTGGTTAGATTGTAACAGGAAGATAATTCCAATTACGTCCATTTCAATAATTATTATAAATGAAATTTTCCTTTCAACGGAAAATATACCAACTTAAGACTGTAAAAATTCTTGTTAGTTATCACTGAGATCATTACAAGCGATCAGAAAGATAGACAGATTGCTGCATTACAGCAGATCGAAGCGTTTTTGTGCTCGCCGAGATCTGCGCTATTTCCTGAATATAAATCTTTTGTCTTTTATGTCAGATCTAAAGAATCTGAATCCGGACACTCTGCTGGAATGAACATTCAACAGTCCATTAAAATTTCTCTTTCCATCCATTTTGGCTTATTTCAGTGGTAAGCTATAGATAAATTAGATAAACTTTTGAGAAAGCTTGCAGTTTTTTTGCAGTCTTAATAACAGACTGTTTCAAAAAATAAGATCCTGAGAAATTATCATCACCTATAACTTAGGAAAAGGCTATGTTTTATGGTAGACACTCAGTCTAAACTAACAGTCTAAAGTTTTATCATAAATTTGTTTTGATGTTGTTCATTGATTTTTGATTGTCAGTTGAAACTGTAACTAAAATACTTATGCCGTCTCTTCTACTTTAAGAGATTGGTAATCCACTTCACAGCATTCTAAGGAAAATTTTATGCAAAATATGTATAACTAATCTGCAAGGAATAGAATGTAGTTGTCTTGTTACATACTTATCCATCTTTTCTTGTCGTTTCTTCACTTGGCATCAGACCCATGCTTCACTTCTGCTATTACATTGATTTTCAGCATCCAATGTCTTATACCATGTAGAGTTTTAAATTTCTTGTTAAGTTTTTTCCATCCTGGTTAATCTGCATCCGGCTTATGTCAATTCGAGGTAATTGAGAGACTACCCTATTTAAAATACAGAATCTACTGCTAATTCATTGCTTAAATATATCTTATGTTTTTTGAACATTGAACATTTATTTTGAAGGTTTGGGGAGTAGTTTCTTTTGTATTGTAATTTATATTATTATTATTTGTTTTTTGTATTATCTTTATCATTTTTGTATTATTTTTCAACTTTATTACTGTAACCAGATTTTTAACGTATGGAAAGATTTACACATGAATGCAACATTTGAGAGGCGCATTATCAAAATCTCAAAATATATTGGAAAAATTCACATATAGATTTCTGAAATATGAGTGTATTCTTCCGCTACCCTTGCTTTGATATAATGCAGGACTCTAAACTCGGTTCACCCTCATGAAGACACCATTTAAAATGCATGGGTGTATTTTAAATGAGAGAAATTCAGGTGCTGTTGCAAAATTTGTGCAAAACATATGGTAAGTCAAAATTGCTTGAATTTTTTTCAGTACTGAATGGAAGTGATTTTACTGTATGATTAATAATTAGGTTATTTGCTACCATAATTCCTTAAAAAAATGTTACATTTCAAAGAAATTCTGGATTTTTTTCCTGTTCTGTTTGAAAGCGCACCTTAAGTTCTCTAATTTAAGGAACAAGTAATTTTTAACAAAATTCTGCCTCAAATAATTCTTTCCATTAGTATTATTTATTTTGCAGAAAACCGTTTTGAGGCAAGTATTTAATAGAAATCATAGGGGAAGTCGAGAATTTTTGGTAAAATGCATTGAAGGACATGCAGGCTATCTTTCATCTTATTAGCATTGGAAAAAACTTCTAGCAGGAAAGTTTCTGAGAGAATAGTGAAATTATCTTATTTGCAAATTTTAATGTCATAAGTTTATAAATAACTTAAGAAAAACAATTTTTCTTTTGGGGGTAATGCCATTCACAGCACGGTCCACGATCAATGAACTGAAGCTTTTATTTAGTTTTCAGTCGATAGTTTATTGTACAGTCTCACTAATACCTATGACGAAGTAAATATTTCATTATATTTTGTATGTAATGTATTTCTATAGGATAACCATTTCGTGAATCAAGGATGAGGAAAAATGATTGAATATGAGTTTCATAACATTTTGAAGACCTCTATGTTTACGTTATGCTTGGTTCACGGAGATGAACATGGAAACGAAAATGGAAGGAATTTTCTCTTTCCTTTCTGGTTTATATGAATGCTGGCTTAATGTAATTCTTCACTAAAATTAAACAACATAAATGACGAACATGCCATTATATCCCTTTCTCATCTACTCTCTGGATCTAGCAAGTATGTCGCTGCACAAGTGTTGCGTTCCTATTGTCCAGGACTGTACACCTGCCCATTCATTTTAAATGGTGTCTTAATGAGGGTGAACAAAGTATAGTAAGCTAAGGGACATTATTAGTAGAAATAAAAAACAGAAAGGATGGAGAAGTCAGGCATTGATCATTTGTTGGAAGTATGGTTTTGGTCAGATTATAATGCACACAATGCAATGCCACAAATATAATGTGATCCCACAAATTTCAAATGTAGTTAAGCAAAGGTATTTTCAGCTACTTTTTATCTACAAATTCAAATTCTTTAAACTCTGCTTAAAGTGTGTGCTGGAGTTTCTTCTATCTCTGAAAGAGTAATCATGTAATGTTTAATACAAAGATTTTTATTAAATAACTCTACCTATTTTTGAAGTTAGTTTTTGTCAATAATTAACTTTCTTCTTCTCTGTTATTAATCTCCAGAAGTTAAATAAAGTCAGTTTCACTATTCTCTTCATCCCATAGAATGCTATAATGTCCATGTTTTTCAATGCACACCATTTTTTAAATTCATATACACAAATTTTCTCGTTTCTTTGATTTCAATTCTTTAATGTAGATACTATACTTTTATGGTATATAAAGAAACAGCTTGTTGATAAGCATTTCTACTACTAAATCTTATTTGCTGTTTTTTGGACTCCACTAACAAATATGCACTTGGCTAATGTATATTTTGGTGGATGTGCTCGTTAACATAAAGCAGCAAACATGGATGGTTGGACCATTTCAGTATCGTATCTCTTCCACGTGTATGTTTAGCAAAGAAATGAGCTGACCACATCACCAACCCAAACGGGTGTCCCCGATGAGTTGTTCAAAACAGCAGGAAGTTAGATTTCTTATAACATCATGTTTTGACTAATGAATGTGATTCCAGAATGAATTATCTTTGTTAGCTTAGGTAACACTGTACTCTCTTGCTGTGCAAATGCAAAATTTGAAGTTATGTATTGAGGAAAAAATGACAATATTTGGGTCAATATGGAAAATTGTTTACTTTAACAAGGTATTTGGAGGTTTTAGGAAATTTAGCCTTTAACTCCTTTCTCATTATTACAGTTATTTAATGAAAGAATATACTCAAGAGCCTTCATCTGCATCATCCTCACCGCCTCCCTTACCACCTAAGAGAAGGTCACGTAATCAAGAGGATAGGAGGTCTCCAGGAGTTCCTGGAGATGATGAAGGTGCCAATCTGGATTGCGCTACTCTTGATACAACTGGAGATGGTGCTAGTCTTAGGAGTCGTTCCCCTGACACATCTTCATTGCTCAGTGCCGGCAGCTTGGACTCTGTCCAAAATCAAACAGAGGAGAGTCTGGCTGTCATAACACCTGCCCCTTCTGGGCCACCTATTGGTATTTTAGTGAGAACTCCATCCCCACAAGAAAGAAGTTCTGAGCCTTCACCATCTCATAAGATTATTGCGACTGAGGTAAGTTTCTTTCTTATGTCATCAACACCTTATGCTCACTGTCTAAAAATGAGCTCAAAAGTGCTGATAATTTAAAATAAATGTGGTGGGAAAACCCAAATTCACACGCATGCTTACAAAGTTATTGTGCTTAACCTTGCTTAAGCTGTGTGCTTAATGTTGCCTTAAGGGTGTTTCAGTCTTCTTACTTCGCAGCCCAGAACAAAAAGGAAAGAATCATAGTTATAAATAGAGTAAGCTGATTTTTCTAATTTGTGAAATTTAAACCCATTTTTTAATTTACTTCCTTATTTCTGGGTGCAGCCGGAACTTTGGTCCGCTACGATTTGGTCCCACGACAATTTGGTCCTGTGACGATTTGGTCTGCAATGATTTGGTCCATGGCGACTGGGTGCTACAATGATTTAGTAACGACACACGATAAATTGATTGTTGGGCAAGGCTAAGATTTCTCGTAATTAATTGTTATTGTTGTTTCTGGATAGAATGCAATAGTTTTGTTAGTATTTAACCTTTTGTTAAACAATAATCAGAAGTATGCCTTACTGGAATCGGAGCGTGCAATAGGGAAGGAAAACAGTTATCCCGACGTAAAAATATGACAAAAGTATTGTTTATGTATAAATTAATTGATACGCAAGGAATATGCATCCCGAGATAAATGATTGTTGTTTCAGAGATAAATATCGAAGGGAGGAAATTGGCATAGACGATTAATTTGAATGGTACTTAGGAAGAGAGACTGCAAATAACCATAGAAATTTACAATAACAAATTTATGTTGCTAAAAGGATATTGTTCATATCGAAATCATTGGGAGAAGAGGAGGGTAGACAATTTCA
>KZ308700.1:575299-589787 GCA_000376725.2 Ladona fulva | reverse complement strand
TTCTTTTTACAGCCGTTCTGGAAGAAGTCTTTAAAACCTTAGACTGGGAGGAAAGAGGCCTACGGATCAATGGAGAGCACATCAGTCATTTTCGTTTCACAGATGATATAGTACTATTCGCAACCAACGGTGAAGATCTAGCATCAAGACTTCAAGAACTGAACGCGGCTGGGCTAAAAATAGGACTCAGGATAAACTTATCGAAAACTAAGGTAATGTATAATTCTTTTGCAGCAGAAGTACCAATCCTACTACAAGAGGTACCCCTTGATGTTTGTTCGGAGTACACTTACCTGGGACAACTGGTTACGACAGGAAAGAAAAACAGGATTAATGAAGTGAATCGAAGAATGAAACTAGGCTGGAGTGCCTTCGGAAGAAATGCCCATATTCTGAAGTCGAAAATGCCAATGGTCTTGAAGAGAAAGGTCTTCAACCAATGCATTTGCAAGCCCACTAGGCCTTCTCAGCTTCAGATACTGCTTTCCTGGCCTAGCTAAGGGATTCGGTGATAAGGATCCCTTGGAGGACTTTTTCAAAATCCATGCCTTATTTCTATCTTGGCAAGATACAAATGTCACTAAAATTTGTCTTGGTATATCGTCGGATTTGGTTTTTGGTGGACCAACGCGATGCACCCGATTGATTCTACAGGAGTTAATTGAGACCTAAGTTTGTCTTGGAAGACAGCAATCTCATTGGTGATGCAGTCATCCTTTGGCTTTTCTGCGATACTGTGAACAAGCACAGGTCCTCCGGGAGTACTGCTACTGGGCATTCCTCAAAGGTGTCACTTTGTTCAACCAGATAAATGAACTTCCTGTTGAATGTTGACTCAAAGGAGGAATATCTCTTCTCAATGAGGCAATGACCTTATTTTTAGGTGACTCTTCTTTTGCTCTTAAACGCAGAGATGATCTTCTCCATCTCTGCTAGGGCTTTCTTAATATCGGTGTTCTTTGCCTCAAGGTCTTTCTGAGCAATGGGAAAAACCTTTGCTGGGCAGGGTTAATTACACTGTGGGGAAGTGAAAGTGGAAGAGGAGCGACCACAAGGTGCATCAGTCGGTTCAATTGAGCAAGTGACAACTGAGCCTCACAATTAACCTAAAAACTGCATCAAATTAATTTTTGACAATCTGACAGATAGCATAATTTGTAGAATACTGTTATAGATATATATCTCTTTGTTCATCCCCAAATGATGGCAGTATTTCATTTAAATTTCGTTTGCAGTATTTATGCTTACTCTTCAATTTATAAGACATAAGTTCTTTTTTTGCAAATTTAAAGACCCTTAAATCACACCTCATTCTAATTTAACATTTTATATTGTATACTAACATTATTCTTATTAAACAACATGTACATTAACAAAGTTCTACACAAATTGAGCACTGTGATAATTGAGCGTGTACCATTACAAACCTACCATAAAACAATGACAATCTTACTTACTTTCTGACAATCTAATGGATGGCATAATTTGTCAGATACTGTTATGTCATTCTTTTTTAAGAGTTGTAACTATAACAGTATTTGTTAATTATCTATTAAATTTCGTCAGCAGCATTTCGTTAAAATTTATGTAATCTATCTTCCAGAGTAAACAGAAACCAACAAAATTTAAACAAAATGCTGCTGACAAATTTTTTGAGATTTGTGAACAGCCAGAATTCCGAGGGAGCTAAATCTGGTGAATAGGGTGGATGTTGCAACAATTTGTACTTTAATTTACTGATTTTCGTGATGGTTTTTTGAGCTTTGTGAGAGGGTGTGTTGTCTTGATGAAGAATGATAATTTTCTTCTGTAAACCAGGTCTTTTCTCACAAATTTTTATATCTAGCTGATCCAAAAGGTTACAATAATAATCTGAATTAATTGTTTCACCAGTCTGGAGGTAATCCATGAACAAAATTTCTTTTACATCCCAAAATACTGGTGCTAACACCTTTTTGGACGATTTCTGGACCTTAACTCTCTTTGGAGCTGAAGTACCAGGTTCACACCACCAATATCATTTGAGTGCTACACCTTTACACACAGTCTAGTACATTTACATTGTTTTTATGGGGGTCAACATTTCTAATCAATGTGATTGGTATTCCAAATATAACGTAAAATTAGAAGTTGTGCAACTTATGATTATTCAATTTCAAGTTCTGAAATGTGAACTGGTAGATCAGTTGGGCTATATGAAATTTAGAAAATCCACTTGGTAAAGTAGTCTAAGCCGCAGCAATTTCTCTAAATGTGTAATGTTTGCAGAAACCATGAAGCATATACAAACTGTATGTTACATTTTTAATGACTTAAATTGATCTCTTAAAAAGCCACTTGAGATTACCGCAATTACTTGTCATATTCGGAAGGACTTTCTTTTTCACAGCATCAAATGCTATGACCATATTACAGAAATTATATGAAAATGTCTATCAGTCCAGTATCTGGCTTAACCCTTAAATATCTAATAAGAAAGGCCAATTATTGTATCGAAAGTGACGCAAGAAAAGCTCTTGTTTTTTATGTCAATATCTTCAATTGTCTCTCAGATGCGATGCTTTCAGTTTATCAGACAGAGTCGACTTTGAAATAATGTTTTCCTTAAGTCACCTGCCACTCATCAAAGGTAAATTTTATCTATGGTCTTGAAGTGTCCTATCTAATGCCTCTATGAGCCATTATGCAGTCTTCCCAATAGATAGTTTAATGCAGAATCAACTCCTTGCTTTAATTCAGAATTTCATCCTATGCTTTCCTTTGGGCAGGACTCAGATGTGGATCATTTTGTAAAATGTATTCTATTTATTTAATTTCTTGTAGCTTGTTTCACTAAACAGTTCAGTGACAACATTAATGTTGCTGAAATCTCTATTTAATTGGCAAGCCACATTGCTTGATACCTTTTTCCAGTACAAACATGTGTATTACATATATACAATAAAATGAACTTTACAGGTATTTCCTACAGAAACAGTTTTAAACATCTGGAATCGAATTGGTGACAGTTAGGTAATTAAAAGGTAACCTATGTTCTACACAGGGAAGATATTAAACTAAGTTTAAATTTTGAAAGTTGTGCATTGTCTGGTTCTTGAGATTTAGAGGCACATACATACATCCATTTTTATTTATATAGATTTTAATGTTTTTAAAACATTGATATAATGCATTATACTTGATCATAATGAATTATTTTTGACTGATTTGTTTTATTGATTTTGGTGATGTGTTATGTTGCTTATGAAAGATGCTCACAATTGTGTCTATGTTTTGTGTTTGTGTAATAATGTAGTAAATTATCATCAATTATAATTCAAAGGGAGAAGAGGTTGTGGAGGAAGATGAAGAAGACAGGCATTCAGAATCTGGTTTTGCTTCTCTAAGAAGTTCAGGCCAGAGCTATGGGTTGGGCTCAGTATCACGAGGTTCCCAGCAGTCATTTGGGGAGGCAACCATTAATGCCACTACTCCACCTCCTCTGTCACCACCCAGCCTCACCAACCGTGTTATTACTCAGCATCGGCAGGTTCAACGAAGGGTGGTATCGTCAACTGTCACCACCTCCAGCACCAGGAGGGTTATCTCGGATCCTATATCAGGAACAATGGAATCTGATGTACTGTCCACTACTTCTTCTTCATCATCATCTTCATCATGCACGTTTGCACGCCACATTCTGCGTTCCCCTCCCAGTGCTTCAGAAGCACCCACCCCTCCTGCACTTCCAGAAAAGAGGACCCAAGCACGACTCCCAAGGATCCCCTCTCAGTATGATAATGTACCTGAGGGAAGCGTTATTATTCATCCAACAAATACATCTGGTTAGTCACACAAGCTGTTTTTCCTCAACATTTCATTTAAGAAAGCTTATATTCGCTAAATATCACTTGTTACTTTCCAAATACAATGTGAATAATGATTTTAATTTTGATACCCAAGTTTTTTGAGTCCCATTTTGCATTAAACCCCCTGTAAGAATGTACAAAGAATTTGATTGAAACTTTTAATAAACATCAAAACATTCATAACTCTGGCAAATTCTTACATTTGAAGTGAAATTTAAGTTTTGTTTGCTGATGAAAACTTGAAAAACAGGAAGCAAATTCTAGTATAGGCCTCACATAACAAATTGGAAAAGTTACCATATTTATCAGCATATACCTTGGCATTGGCATGTGATATGCACAATAATTTCAAGGAAGAGATTTTGGTAAAAATCTTATGTAAAAGGATTTGAAATCTGAACTTCCATAGAATACTCAATATAACACATTTATTGACATTCTTAGCATTTATATGAATTCAATTAATTAGTGTTAATTTTAAATACCAAAACAAAATATGAAATGTTAGGTTAAATGAATGTGCTCCTAACATCTTTAGTTAAAAAAGAAGTATATGCATACAACACAGGTAGAATTTTTTAGGAAAATGCATGTGTTGTATTCCAATAAAGGTGGTAATTATTTATTTTGAGAATCCCAGAGATGTCTATATAGTGCTTTTCTGACAGATTTTTAAATTTTTTCAAGCATTCAAGTTGTTTCTAAAAAATTTAAAAATCTGTCAGAATGTTGTTCATGAATGAAAGCATTCAAGTTGTTTCTAAAAAATTTAAAAATCTGTCAGAATGTTGTTCATGAATGAAAGCATTCAAGTTGTTTCTAAAAAAAGTTTCAGCAATCTTCATTCACATTGTCTGTCATAATAATATTTAGATGTAGATTTTTGTACCATCCAAACTCATGATGTTGATATTTTCTTTCCTTTATTCTACATTTTTGTCATCATAATAATTCTCTTTTTCCAATATGATGATATTGATTTTGTAAAATTTCTACTGGTATTACCTAAGATCTTTATAAGTAAATATCTTTATTAGTTTAAATCATACCATTCTCAATTTCTTTAAAGTCTCTGTTGCCATACAATTTTTATAGTATTTAGGATGTTCATTAAGGTGTAGTATTCCTTATTCTTTTCAAACAAATCTTGGAAAAGTTTCTATGAACCCTCAAAAGCATGTTATGCTTTACCCTTTATGAATTTTTTCACCACTCTTGTTTTGACAAGTGTTTATGTATCCCCTGTGATGATTTCATTTGAGATCTAATGAAATAATTGTTTTCAGAATCATTCACTGAGATGGATGGTGAAGATGGAGAGGAGAAAGTTGTTCTCCGGAGCCATGAATCAAGAGGAGTGGCAACAGATGAAAATTTAGATGATGAGGTTGATAAGAAACCTCCTCCTCTTCCACCAAAGAATAGACAGAGTAAGAATTGTGCTTTTTCACCCCTCATCTATATGTGGATCCTCATTTACATGTGAATAAACCAGAAATTCAAAAACGTTATAGATCACTTTTAGAAAGAGTACTAGATTTGCGTTATGGCATTATTTCCCCAAAATCTTCTTATCACATTACACTTGTTTGAAGATTGGATAAGCAGAATATGGTAGGAATTATGATTTTGCTCAGCACAATATTTTTTTACATAATAGTTGTGGGTGTATGGGTGATTATTCACCTAAAACTAGAGAACCAGTTGTTTTAAAGCTTGTAAACTTGCACATTTTAAAAATCTGACAACACACACAAATTATTTTCATGTATCTACTGGTCTCAGATTCATTCCCAGACAAGACGATGCATTCCCGTAAGATACATGTAAACTTCACTTTTATCTTTTTTGGGCTCTATTTCTATTGCAAAATGAAAAAAGAATTATTGTACGAGCTTCCATTTCAAAATTTATTTCACCAAAGACTACATAAAGAAGTATAGACATTGTCAAAAAAGTTACATACGAGGATAAGGTGAAAAATTCTCTGCCTGACAATGAAAGACGGCGATTTTCAGTTAAAAAATTATTTTATTTTTCTACATAATCTCCCTTGACTTCAACACACTTGGTCCAGCATTTCTCCAACATCAGTATTCCTTCCCAGAAGTGAGAGTCTGGAAGGCTGTGAAAATATCTGCCTACAGCCCTCTCAACTTCTTCATTGGAAGCGAAGCACTTCCCAGAAAAAAATTTCTTCAAGTTTGGGAACAGATGGAAGTCTGAGGGTGCTAAATCACGAGAATATGGGGAATGGCCGAGCAAATTGTACCCTAAATCCTGTAGTTTTCCCATCGCCAACGCACCCATCGTTTCGCACCCTTTCTTCCAATATCCCCACAGCCTCAGCTATCTCACTCACCTATCGTCCAACACGATATTGTGCACCTTTTCGATGATTTCTGGTGTGGTTGCAGTTTTTGGCCATCCTTCATGTGGGTCATCTTCGAGGGATGTGTGACCACGTTTAAATTCAGCTGACCCCTTTTTAACAGTTGACATTGAAGGAGCAGAGTCCCTGTACACTTTTGTCAACTTCAGATGAATTTCCTTAGGGGTTAATCCATCTAAAACGAAGAATTTTATGACTGCACAATATTCAAGTTTATCCATTTTAACGAAAAACACGAAAGACATCTACTGCAACAATATGTGTAAACAAATTACAGTAAAACCCCTCCTAACGGTCACCCCATTACAACGGACACCCCTCCTAACGGACGATTTCATGATGTCCCGAACAGAAGTATTGCATTTTATGTACATTTTGAACCCCTCTTCACCGGACACTCTCGAGCGGACGTGGACAGCTAACTTTTTGCTCCCTGGAAATGAAGTAACCTCTACTAACGGACACCTTAGCTGATTTTACAACCGAACCTTGTGACACTCTAACACTCCTTGATCTGTAGAATGGAGCTCAGTATACTCAGTTCCAAAGGTCTTTGAATGTGACACAAATTCATTACTTAATACGATTTTGCTATCGTAGCGTACATTCCCTGCAAAGTGTTTCTTCTGTATTACAGTGGAAGTGGTCCCCTCACACACGTTTTCATCTCAGTCGATCCTGAGGTTTTCAGTTCCATAAGATGGCACCGCAGAAGTTTCTTTCTTTATAAGAGAAGGTAGAGATTAATAACTGCTACAAAGACAGTAAATCTTCTGTGAGGGTTCTTGCTGAGCATTTTAATGTTAGAAAAAATCAAATTGCAAGAATATTAAAACATAAAAGTAAGCTTTTGAGATTTTTCCGTGAAAATGAACTTTTGGATAAAAGGAGCCATGTGTTTCAGGTCGGCGAAGGTGCTATTATTAATAAAGCAGTTTTTGAGTTGTTTCGACGAATTCGGTCACGAAAAATTCCTGCTTCGGGTCCTGTGATTCAAGAAAAAGCCTTAGAAATCGCCCAGGAATTGAATTTCGGTGCATTTAAAGTGTCCAATGGGTGGTTAGACCGCTTCGGAATCCGTCATGAATAATTCTTCTATTTGTGGTGAACCGGCATCGGTCAGTGAAGATACAGTAACTGAATGGGCATAAAAAAATAGAGGAATAGTTGAAGGGTATGTTCATGAAAACGTTTTTAACGCTGATGAAATAGGGTTGTTTCATCGTGTCCTCCCAGAAAAAACGTTATGCATTAAAGGAGAAATTGTGCAGGAGGAAAAGTTGCCAAAGAACGTTTGACCTTTGACCTTTGACTTTGCACCGGTATGTATGTAGAAAAGTTACATCCTGTTGACATTGGAAAAGCTGCCAAGCCAAGGTGCTTTAAAGCAGTGAATCTGTAATCTCTTCCAGTCTCATGGAAATTTAATTCGAAAGCATGGATGACAACAGATATCATGACTAAGTGGTTGGAGAATTTAGACAGAAAAATGAAAATTCAGAAGAGAAAAATATTGTTATTTTTGGATAATGCGATATCCCACCCTCACCTTGAGTTAGATAATGTAAAATTGGTCTTCTTTCCTCCGAACATTACCTCAACATCGCAGATCAAGGTGTTATACAGAATTTAAAAGTAAAGCATCGCCAATAAGTTGTAAGTCACTTGATTGCTAACTTAGAAAAATATTCATATGCTCAAGATTTAGCCAGAAGTATTGACGTTTCAATGGCAATCATGTGGATCAAGAACACTTGGAAGGCTGGTTTCCCTAGCGGTACAGAAGAAAAAGAAATGGATGAAGTATGGATGGATAGTGGGTCAGTAGATGAAGAAACAGAAAAGCTCGGTGGACTAATAAAACTGTCTAATATGAGTTTAGAAGCTTGCGAGTACTCAAAGATAGACGAAAAACTAACTACAGATGATACCAGTTTGGAAGTAAAAGATATTTTAAAATCTATTCGGGAAATAAATGACCCAAACGAAATTAAAGAGGCAAATGAAACTGATGATCAAGAGATAACAGAACGTGAATACATTATCGTTTTGCTTATTTGGTAATTCCATACGTCATTATAACTAAAACGTGTTTCTTAACATTTCATCTGCAGACAGCATTAAAACTTATTGTGAAGGCCTAGATAATCTGAAAAATTTGAAAGATTTTTACGACATCATAAAAATCAGGACGACATAGGCTATATCATTTGCGATGCCATAATCCATAACAAAAAACAATCAATTTGATTCTCGAGAATAAAATATAAATCATAAGCCTGAATTATAATTTTTATGCAAATTACCAACAATAATCTAATAGTTTATAACTTATTTTGTGTTTTGGTTTAATGCTTTTACATGTAAATTAAATCAAGTGTACAAGTTTATTTGTAATTATATTGACATTGTTTACTTACCTAGGAGATAAATTTCTTTAAGTTATATGAGTTTAAAAAAAAACCCTCTAAAACCCCTCAGCAACGGACAATCACCAAGGTCCCGAGACTGTCCCTTGTAGAGGGGTTTCACTGTACTTGAAAGAACAGGTTAAAACTTGTCTTACGAACTAATGACATGTGCGCCCAGGCAGAAACCATAAATTTTTGCTGATTAGAATGCCATCTCTGTGTCAGGCCGAGAAGTTTTCACCTTACCCTTGTATATCATCACAAGAAACAGAAATTAAATCTAAAACAGTTAAAATACATCTAGATTTTTAGAATTAAAGAAAAGATTACAAGCAGTAGTAGTATTGTTAAAAGTGCTTTGACAGCTAAGGTCATTACGCACCTGAGTCCCCTCTGAGAATTGAACCTGGGACCGCTTTCACCAGAGTCGAACGCATTGCCCATTTGGCTATCTGGGAGCCTGATAAGATTACAAATTATCATTGAGATATTCATGGACACTATAATAGGCCTTTTGGGTTAGCAGATTTATGGCATGCGATTTGAAGGACTTATTGGAAAGGCAGCCTTTGATATTCTCTGGAAGTTTATTATAGATTTGGGAAATGGAGTGTTGTGAGGCTTTAAGGGAAAGGGTGAGTGAGTGGTCATATAAATGGATATTGCTACTTTGACGTGTATAGTGGCTGTGTATGCTGGAGTTGAAGGGGAAAAGATGGAGATTATTCTTTGCAAACATGAGGCAGGATGTAAAGACAGGGAAGAGTTAAACATTTTAAAAACTGAAAAAGTGGGCATCCAGGTGTTCTGCTTGAAACATTGAGGAGTGCTTTAATGGCCCTCTTCTGAGCTGAGAAGGGTTTATTAGCTGCTGATGAGTTACCCCAGAATATGATTTCATAGGCCAAATGAGAATAAATAATATTATAATATTGGCATAGTAAATGAAAATGAGTGATTCATGAGACACTATGTTGACTAACTTTTGAATAAGAAAAATATTGGATAAAAGTCTGGTTGTGAGTTGGTTAACATGAATAGACCAATCAAGATTATCACTGATATATAGACCAAAGAATTTAACAGACTCAGAACTGGAAATGCTACTGTTGTTTATTTTCAGAAGAGGGATAGTATTGGGAGAAGAAATTTTAGTATGAAATTGTAGGACATATTTTTTTACATTTAAATGGAGGGTATTGCCATAGCACCATTTGACCATTGACTATATTGAATGATTTGCATTAAAATATAGGTAATCGATATTCTTGAGTGCTTAATAGTGCAAGTATCATCTGCATAGAGTATGACATTTGTATTACATAGGGCATTTGGTGGATCATTCATAGATATGAAAATAAAAGAGGTCCTAAAACAGGTCCTTGGGGAACTCCAGAAGTTATGGACAGGCTTGGAGTACACAATATGTCTGACATTTTCTGTCAAATTGGGTATCTTCACAGTTTGCTGTTGACCAGTTGACCACTGAAATGGATCAAGCCCTAAAAAGGGCTTAGTGTGTAAGTGTAAAACCATTAATACCCAAATTATTAAGTTAATAATCATTTATAGAATTTCATGATTTATGGTATCAAAAGCTTAACGAAGGTCAAAAAAGGTACCTAAGACAAATTCAGTAGTAGTAGAGCACTTATTTCTAAAACAATGCTGAGAATGATGAAGTAAATTCTAATGATTTAAGTAATTGATCAGATGAGAAAATAAGAGTTTTTCCAGGATTTTAGAGAAAACAGATAGGATGCATATGGGACGATAGTTACTAGAATTTGTGTATGAACCTTTTTTATGGACTGGAGAAACATGAGCAAGTTTCAGGATGGAAGGGAAATGTCCTTCACTTATAGAAGAGTTGAAGATGCTGGAGATTGGAGAGGCAATCCAATATGAAGCCTGTTTGATGATCGTCATAGGTATCTCATCAAAACCAGCTGACCAACTGTTTTTGAAAGAAAGGATTACCTTTATGATTTCATTGGGATCAGAGGAGAAGAGAAGTATTGGTTGAGAGACAGGCCTGGATTGACAAGCATTTAGATAAGTCCTTGGAGAAGAGATACAGAATTGCTTGTTAAAATAGCTTGCAATTTCCAGAGGATTGGTTGACATGGAGTGATTGAAGTTAATACTAGATGGAATCTGCATACAGGTATTGGTGTTGGAGAACTTTTTAATGACATTCCAGGCAGCTCTGACTCTGTTACTAGATTAACAAATATAATGATTATTCTGGGCACAAATGTAAACTTGGATTTCTTGCTTATATCTTTTCAGCTCGGCTTGGCATAAGCCAAGAGCAGATCTATGTATTATAGCAGGTCTATGTATTTGCAAAAGTAATGCAGATTACGTAAAGATCGACCTTTTGCAGTCAGTTTGTTGGAAAATTTTAATTTTTTAGTTGAGGAACGGAGAAGAAACTTTTTGACAGGAAAAGCATGGTTGAAGTGGTTGAGGAACAGATTTAAGAAGCATTTGAATTTATCTTCAGTATTGGTCTCAGAAATAACATTGGACCAGTCCTCTTGAGATAGAGTACTAAGAAAGATATTGGTAGTTTGAGGATTATAAATATGTTTAAACTTAAAAGTTTGAGTACAATACAAGGAGTGTGGTGGGTTTAAATTGGTATGTAAACCTTGATGGTCAGAAAGCTCATGGAACACATTTGTACAAGAAAAATCTTCACTAGGAATGTTAGTGATAAATAGATCTATTAGTGATGATGACTGAGAACAGATTCTAGTTGGAGAGTTATTGACAATCCTTAAGCCAAAAGAATTAAGTAAGTTTAAGAGCTCTACTTTGGCAGTGCTGTTACCATTAATGTTAATATTGAAGTCACCAAAGAGCAATATATTACAAATATTATAATTATTAATAAAATGAAAAACATCAATTAAAGATTCAAGAAAAGCATTAGTAGAAGCACTTGGAGATCTGTAGACTCCAATCACAGCAAATTTAATTTCGTCTGATTTAAAAATAGAAATAGCACATTCAAGTTCCTTTTCAATACAAGAAGAGAATTCTAGGTTAGTAGAGCTTAGATTGATGTAGGAGTAAATAGCAATGCCACCACCTCTATTTACAGATCTACAGAAATATGAGATGAGTTTTAGTCCACCAAGAGTACATTTTAAGTTAGTAGTCAGTAGTTAATTCACTATCCTTCAGCCAATGTTCACATAAAATCAGAATATTTGCGTTCAGGCCCGATAAAAGCATCTCTTAAGTTATCAGTTTTGTTTCTCAGGGATTAAATGTTCATAAACAGTATACCAATTGATTTTTTGTTTCGAGACCCTAGTCATAATGATTTAGGGTGGGAAATACCATTATTTGCCTGGGTAGTAATGCCTTTTTGTTCACTATTGGCAGGAACCTCAGATGGGGTTTGAAATTGACTAGTCACAGCTTCACTATCATTTTTCAGAGCCTTTAATGGATCATCATTTACCATTTTAGGCTTTAGAAATATGAATTTACTTACAGAAATATTTACCGGCCATAATTCCAGATTGTAAAGCATGTTCAAATGCTTAGCGTTTGCCGAAACACAAAATGATGCATAGTCACCTTTTGTTTCCAATTTTATTTATTTATAATAAAATTGGAGACAAAAGGTCACTATGCATCATTTTGTGTTTTGCATTTTTACACAAATTACACAATTTCCACAGTATCACTGATATATAGTTTTCTAAATCACTGCTTTTAGTATCCCTGCTGAAACGTCAAACATGCAAATAACCTTTTTCGGAATTCCTGAGAGACTGGAATCGGAAGTTTTTGTTCCTGTGACAATAATCTGGGCGTGTTCGTCTACGAGTGACCGTTTTCCATGAATTATCTTCTTTTTCTACCGCTAACACTTCTGGACATCCAGCATCAGTAGCAGGAGTTAACACAAGATTAAGAGAAGATTTGATCTTCTGCTCAGCTACCTTACTGGGGATTGGGAGGGAAGGCTTGGGATCACATGCCACATTTTCACTAATTTTCGGAGTTATACCATTCGCTTTGGATTTCGAGGAATGAATCACTTCCTTATTAGTTAAGCTCTCACTTCGAATCGCCTGATTTCTGTCACTTGATTTTTTTAATGATTTTAGCTCTTCCTTTATAACTTTCAACTCCAACATTAAGTAGGTTACTGCACTGGCAAGTGTACACTTGAGACACAACCAATGTATCGATTCTGACTCTTTTACAACCTTATACGATACTTCATTTAAGTCGGCACATTAAAATGAAACATAAGGCTGCAGAACGTGCACATAACAACTTGATCACTATTTAAAAAGAAAACTGCACAAGAGCAACAAGCGTGGGACACATGAGTTGATGCCATCTTTCCTTTCATGAGTTGACACCATCTTTCCTTTCCTGATATATAGCTCAAGACAATTTTCATAAGAAAGAAATTTTACAGATTCATATTCTTATCATCAAGAATTTTGGCTACAGATTATGAAAACTTTGATTAAATATTTTTTGTTTTTAATAATGTGTCCCATGGAGCTAAGTTGAGATGAAAGTTGCTAATTTCTATTTTGTACAAATAGGTGTACTACATTTAATTCTATCTCTAATTTCCCCATTGAGAATTAACGGGGACTTCAGTTTGTTTATGATATAATTAAGTTTTTGCTAAGTATTTTATAATCTAATAACTTAACCTTGACTTTGTGGTAGATCTTTATTGTAAATAATAATGAAATGAAGACTTCTCTCTTTACCGCGGAATATTCTTTGGTTTAGGTATAATTGTTTGTCTCATTTTTTGTAATAAGTATTTTATTTTGATTTTAGTTGTAATTATCACTACACCACTAAAATTTTATTTACCATAATCTTTGTTAATTATAGATTTGAGTTAGGTATTAATGATAAGAAATGAAACTTGGCATTTTACAAATGCTAATAATAATTTTTTCTTGACAGTAATGAAGTATATGGAAATGTTTGGGAATTGCACACAGCTGACAGGAAACGAGTATCAGCGGCACTCGGTTGAGCTGTACTCATTGGTCCAGAGGGAATGGCAACAGGCACAGAAGGAGATATTTCATCCAAATTCTGTCATCTCGTCTTCTTCTCACGTCCTCGCCTTCCATCAAATCCAAAATACTTCAATGGCTATGTCCTCATCACGTTCCCTTTCTCTTTTCTCATCCTCGTCTATTCGTTCTCCAAGCCTACCTTCATCACCCCCCACCAACCACCTTCCCTTCTACATTCCCGACAATAAGGAAGTCACTTCAATGTCTTCACAGATAAGGTGAGATGATAATAATAATAATAATGATTTATTCACAGGCAGAGCCTCTTTGCATGTTAAAAATACAAAAATTACAATGATTTAAAAAGTAAATACGTACACAGAATTTAAATAATATGTAGATATTCTCAAAGAGAAAAATAATAAAAAATATAAAATAATGTATAGATATAGCATAAAAAATAATAAGACATTTGAGACATCAAATACTTAGACATTCCCAGAAATAATAAGGTACGTAAATTGAAATAATAAACATAAAGATGGAGTAAAATTAGGAATTCAAGGCTTTAGGAAATTAAAGTACAATGATTATTATGAATTATCTATTAATAAGCTTCAACAGTTTCACATATATGAGAATACCCAGAAGAATAATGTAAAATCTACAATATAATTGAAATAGAATAAATAAAGAAATAGTGAAACAGGAATTTCACATCCCTAATATATTATTAGTAATTACAATAAAGTTACACAACATTAGACCTAACAAATGTTTTAAACATATAATTTGAAGTATTAAAAGTATCAG
>KZ308700.1:545884-569780 GCA_000376725.2 Ladona fulva | reverse complement strand
CCAAGTCTTCCATCCTTTGTTCCCCTATAATAGAAAATATGCTCTTCCTTGAGCGTAACCAGTTCTTCTGATTTTCTTCTTACTTCACCGAGTCTGATGAGATCCCATTTTATCTTCTATGCTTCATTGATTAGTTCTAGGAGTCGATCTTCGCCCTTCAAGCTGTGGCAGTTGTAGGTTGCGAAGTGTAGGGGGTTATTTCTTTTCTTCATGATGGACCTCTGTAATGCCACCACCTCCCAGACATCCAAATGGGTGGTGCTTTATGTCGGGATAAATTTCCATTACAGAAGCTCATCATGATAAATTGTAATTGCGCCTGGAGGGTAAAAGACAGTGATTCACCAGGCTGTCTCACTGCCGGTTGGNGATTTTAGTTGTAATTATCACTACACCACTAAAATTTTATTTACCATAATCTTTGTTAATTATAGATTTGAGTTAGGTATTAATGATAAGAAATGAAACTTGGCATTTTACAAATGCTAATAATAATTTTTTCTTGACAGTAATGAAGTATATGGAAATGTTTGGGAATTGCACACAGCTGACAGGAAACGAGTATCAGCGGCACTCGGTTGAGCTGTACTCATTGGTCCAGAGGGAATGGCAACAGGCACAGAAGGAGATATTTCATCCAAATTCTGTCATCTCGTCTTCTTCTCACGTCCTCGCCTTCCATCAAATCCAAAATACTTCAATGGCTATGTCCTCATCACGTTCCCTTTCTCTTTTCTCATCCTCGTCTATTCGTTCTCCAAGCCTACCTTCATCACCCCCCACCAACCACCTTCCCTTCTACATTCCCGACAATAAGGAAGTCACTTCAATGTCTTCACAGATAAGGTGAGATGATAATAATAATAATAATGATTTATTCACAGGCAGAGCCTCTTTGCATGTTAAAAATACAAAAATTACAATGATTTAAAAAGTAAATACGTACACAGAATTTAAATAATATGTAGATATTCTCAAAGAGAAAAATAATAAAAAATATAAAATAATGTATAGATATAGCATAAAAAATAATAAGACATTTGAGACATCAAATACTTAGACATTCCCTGAAATAATAGAGTACATAAAATTGAAATAGAAAACATAAATACAGAGTCAAATTAGGAATTCAAGGCTTTAGGAACACAACACTCATTGATAAAAAGAAATTAGATTAGATAGATAGATTGACAGATCATGTTCCTAGACATTCCCAGAAAAAAATAGCACGTGAATAGGAAACTTAAAGGCAGGGTAGAATTAGAAAGGTAAGGCTTTAGGATATTTAAGTACAAAAATTACTATAAATTATCTATTAATAAGTCATAACAGTCTCAGATATATAATAATTCCCAGGAAAATAAAGTAAAATCTACAAAAAAGTGAAATATAAAGAAGATTGCTTAATGTTTTTGGTTTTAACTTTTGCTTTTTGAAGTCCAGTTCCTTGGAAAACCTAATGAATGCATAAATAAAACCACTAGTATGAAGGTATTGAAAATCACATCAAAAGTTCTACATTTCATCATGTTGATCCTCTCTTGTATATAGTTGTGTTTTAATGATAATTATCTGGACTTCTTTTGTAATGGATTTTAGTCTTACCAAACCATTTTTCAATCAACCATTTAGCAGATTATAGTGGCAGACATGCCCTAATCAGGATTTGACCTGAGGACATCTGTCTTTCTTCACTAGCACAATAAAAGCTATCCTGCCAAGGCTGGAAGTTATCATTTTAATTTCATTAGATACTGAATGTAAAGTATGATGGAAACTTAAGAAACCTTTTCTCTGCAATAAGGATTCATCCCTTTTTTGTTCGATTGTTTTTTGTTTATCATATGACTCTGTGGATGAATTGTGGGAAGGTTCAAGTGATAGTTTTTTAAAACTAATTTATTGCACCAAACAGATGTATAGTCATCATTTATGCTAAGAATAGTAGGAGGAGTTCTGGTCCTTCAGTTTAGGATATCTTCTGCTATAAACAGACATGAAAATAGTCTGACAGAACTGGGTCTCCCAATTGCCGATTGGTTGCTCTATCCATTGAGCTATGGGAATTTTTCTAGGTGTACGCCTTATTCTGTCAACTAAACCCTTTTCCATGGGTGTTCTGCTATTATGTTGGTGGTTTGCTTTTTTTAATTCCTGCTTATCACTAACAAATAACAATCATTAACAAAACTGTAAGAAATAATAGCAAACTTGAAAAAAAATTAGATGGTAGCCTTTCCAAATTCTCCATGTTTGATTGTGCATTTGACTGATTGAGAATGAAAGTTTTAAAAATCATAATCATAATCTCTTTCATTCTGTAGAATAATTTTCAATTGTGAAATAACTGATCTAAGAATGGAAAATGGCTGTTATCATTTACTAATACCATGCTTTACATTTAATAATACTATGATTTGTATAAATAATAATACAAGGGTGATACCTACTATGTAAAGTGGAAAAATCTGCTATCTAAGATAAATAAATGTACAAGTAATAACAGCAGTCAAAATTTCTCAATTGTGTTGTAGTCAGCTAAAGTGGTACTGTGAATTGTTTAATCTTTCATTCACTCAAAAAAGAAAAATCTCCGTGACTGGTCTATTGGGCATTATTTATTTATAAAAGTAAATTCTTTTGTTGATAAATTTTATTTTTGGCCGATTTAAATATTAAGTATTTAGGATTAAGCTTTATGCAAATTTTCTGTCATTGAATAATTAAAATGATTAATATTAATTACTATCAAAATTAATTTTAACATATGTTCATTGTTATCAAAATCCTTATACTTAAAATATCATTAATTAATGTTTCTCTCTTAATGTCAGTGGTGACATTACCTCTCCACCTCTTCCTCCTGCTGATTTTGTGCCACCAGATTTCCTCCCTCCACCAGATTCTCCTCCTGCTTTGCCTCCTAAACGACGCAGTCTTCGGGAGAGTTCTTCTGGAATTAAGATACCTCCTCCATCTCCTACACTCACCCCTACTTCTAGGCTCTCTGCATCTTCTCCAAGGTAACTGTGCAGTTGTTCAATTACTTATAGTCTGAAATTATTTTAGGAAATCTTAGTGGTATGATGGCAGTCGGTCAAAGGACAACCGGTCAAAGGGACTTCCATTGTGAGATCATTCGTTAAAGAGACTGTTTGTCGAAAGACTATTCGTTGCCAAGAAAACTCATTGGCAGAGGGAAATATTGTTATTTATGGTATACTAATCAGTGAGTTATTAATTGTAATAAGTTAGATATTCATTATTATTATTCTTCATAGTTGTATCAGCAGAATTTGTGATTGCTTTTAAGAAAATATTGTTATTTATAATAAACTTAGTGCCCCGTGTTCAACACAGACACCATAATATATATTCGTTTTCTGAAGGTGATAATAATGATAATGTTTAAGTTTTCATACAAAATAAATTCAGTGTTTCCTTAGAAAATTTATAATTTGAATTCTTTCCCTATGTGACTTGGACAAAAATTGGTTGGCAGTTACATTTTTTAATGCATTTTCCCAAATATTGGTGACATTCTCATTAATTTCTCTAAAATATTAGTAGTATCCAATATATTTTATGGCCATTGGCAATTTATATTGCATAGATGGAAAGTGTGGGAACAAAGCAAATTTTGATGTAAAAAATATCCTGTTTTGTAAACAAGAGAACCTGAAACAACGGTTCAAACAAAAGTGTAAAAAATCCCAAATTTTCTTTCAAATGTAGCATTTTCTTAGTTATTTCTGAGATTATTATGGCTTATAATCTGAATTAAATCTCTCTGTGCTATCAATTACTGTCACTTTATAATGAATGCTTTTTAAAGTAACTTTGGCAACTTTCATTTTTCCATGAGTGGCAACGACAATCATGATTCTCCCATTAGCAGTGTAAGGGTTAACAGAATTCATGAAGGTGAACCAAGTATAGTTTAGGCGCCTTCATGTAGCTAGTAATGAGACATGTAAGAAACGATTTTTATCACATCATATCTTGGTTTCTATGGTAAAGATTTCAGTTATTTATTTCCCTGCACTAGTTTTATTATTACTTTCAATAATAGGAACTTTACACTGCATTCTTTACCATCTAATTTGAACTTTATCTATTTTAAATAAACCAATAACAAATATTTTAGAAAATTAACATGAAAATTTTGACATGATAATTTTTTTTAATACTAGTTTTAGATGGGTACATGCTGAACCCTGGAATGGACTTATTTTTGGAAAGTTAGAAACTTTATACGAAAAATATTTTTGGAGAAATTGCTGCAATGGTTTTTGAGAAAGTAAATTATATACAAGCTATAAATTTCCACCATTTGTACATTATTTTCTGTTTGCTTTGTTGTCTTGTATTATGGAAAGTTTCTGTTGTCTTTTTGAGCGGGAGGGTTTAATGTTTATAACCTTCATCTCTGCAGGAACTCCGATAAATAATACAATAACACATTTCTCTTTATAAACGACCATTGCAGGAAAGGTTGATTCTTAAACAAATGGTGATTCTAAGAAATTTGGGGGCTAGGGAATACCCACTGCATTCCATCTTTCTCTTGCAAATTGCAATTACCATCACATTCTTGCATTATTAGTAACAATAGGCAAGAAGGTTATAGGTTTATATTTTTACCGTCCATTTCTTAACTGTATTTAATAAAAATGAATTTTTGATGAACCAACTGTCATTGCATTAAATATTGATGAACAATTAAAAATATCTCGAGGGGCTTTTTAATTTCCAATTATAGATACTCAGTAGTCCATCAAGCGACTTTTTTTCTCAAGTTTTTCCCTGAGAAGAGACCGATGGGGAATGTCCCACTCAGTGCTAACATTGGCCACTACATTTACATTTATTAAAATGTAGTTTCTATTCTAAATGCGAAGTACATGATTAAAGAAATGGAATTTGAAAAACTTTTATGGTTATCCTGGGGTACGACGAACCCTATTGTTGAACTTGAGTTCATGAATTTTCCCATAAAAACACTTTTGGAAGATGTTCTCTAGCACATATTTCACTGTTCCACTGTATAGTCTTATTTTCTCTACTTATGTATGTCCCCATTTGTTTTACTCGTCCCTTTGTTGGCATCCAATGACGTTTCTACGTTTGTCTGAATGAGCATGCAAGTAGGTATTCTGTGATGGTATAACCCACTCAATCTTTTCTAGTGAAATTATCAAAAACAGCAAATGGTATTATATATACATATCTCTTTATATAGACGCTTCTCCGGATATATATATAGATATATATGCATAAAGGATACTAAAGATGAGGCAGAAGGAATTGCCTCACTGAGACGGCGATTTTTTGGCTGTAAAGTCCCGGGTTTGGACACCAAGGAAAAAAGCGGTCATCCGCCCTAGGCATCATGGGTTCGATTCTAGGAGGCCCCAAAAACGGTACTTTTCCCATTTAAATGCATTGAGTGCATTTAAAAAAATTAATTCAGTGTATTTTGCTTAAAGACAGAACATTGAAATTTACGGAGTCGTTAGAACGTATTTTTATCTTCCGTTTGCCGCAAGAACTTTATCCCTAATTGCCCCAGGTTCGATGCTAGGTAAATTCTTAATACAAAAGTTTCAAAAAATAATTTAGCGTATTTCTAGGTAAAATAGAACGTTGAAATTCATGCCATCGATAGAGAATATACACATCTATAGTATACATAAAGGTTTTTACCCTGGAAGTCCTTAGTTCGATGCTAGGGCAGTTCGTATGTCTGAATTCAAGAATTCATTTAGGGCATTTCCCGTTAAGATAGAAAGTTGCAATTCACGGTGTTGTTAGAATAGATGATTATCTATCGTATGCCGTAAAGATTTTTGCCCTAAAGGCCCAGGTTCGATCCCAGTACCATTCGAATGACCGAATTTTCAAAAATTCGTTTGGGTATTTCCCGGTCAGGTAGAAGGTTGAAACTTGCAACATCGATAGAAGACATGGATTTCTATTGTATGCCGTAAGAATTTTTGTCCTAATGGACCCAGGTTCGATGCTAGGGCAATTCGTATGGAAGTATTTTGAATAATTCGTTTAGGGTAAGGTTGTTGGTGGATTATAGTCCATTTATAGCAGGCAGAGTGTTGCAGGTGGTGCATAATGCTTTAGTTAATCTATCCTACATTAAGCTTGCAGTATGCAAGCTGCTTTTACTCGTATATATATATCATCATCATCATCAGCCATTTTCAATCCGACGTCTGATGTAGGCCTCCCCAAGCGCTTTCCAATTCTCTCTATTCTGAGTGTAGATGCTGCGTAAAAGTTGGATGTACTTGGCATCTATCCCTTGTTTCCCCAGTGCTTCCAGTGTGGAGGAGGTACTTACCGAGTCAAAGNGATATCATTAAGTTTACTATAAATAACAACATTTCCTTCCGTCAATGAGTGTCTTGGTGATGAATAGTCTTTCATCAAGTAGTCTCCAATCTCCAATGTAAGTGAAGTGAATTAGGAATTATTCTGGCTCTGTGATTCAACTTTTGCATTCCAAGAAATCCTTCTATTGCCTGGCCCACAATATGCAATTTTTAATTGAAAATGTGACATGAAGTTATGTAAACCATACATTATCTGTAATTCACTCTGTTGAATTATCTGTTTCTTTATTAATTTTTGGAATAATTATAGTTATATTTTGGTTGTGCATAACTATATGATGCCTCTGTGAGGTGATGTTTATATTAATGTTGAGCTATGAGTACAATATGCATAGCGGTGGGTGATGTGTATGTATTTAATAATAACACACCGATAATAATAACACAATGGTGTAAGCTGGGTGAAATTTAATATTATTTAAATAAGGATTTTTATTCCTTTGCCTAAGAGTAATTTTTGGATCAAGAGACTCAAAATTAAAAATTGATTGTTTTCATGAAAAACCATTCTCAGATTCATAAAATGTAATAAATGCACTCGGTCAGTATATGCCACTCACATTCTATCTTATGCTCAAATGAAAAAAAATATATTGGTCAATTCATCTGTGGTAACTTCATGCAAAAGATACTAAGATTTAGGTTGAAATAAACCCCAAATATCTCCCATTGATAACTCTTTCATTTGGCGTTAATAAGAGTGTAGGTGATTTCTGTCAATTTTTCATTCTCTTACTGTGAAACATAGCCAGAATGTGTACTGATGGGTTACAATACTTTATCATGTTAAACTAAATCTGCGAGAAGATGTTCTCTGATTTTTTAACCTTTAATACAATAATAATAAAACTAACAATACTAGATTGTTCATCAAGTTTTGTTGTTCAATAAGAGATGGCACTGGCTACTTTTTCATGAACACATGTGTAGTTTCATGTACATCTGTCCACTCATTCATATATTTACAGCTGTTCAAACTTGATGTGTCACAGTATTTTTTTATAATGGAAAAAATTAAATATTGTGCAGTGACAAAATTCTTATTTTTGGAAGGTGCAGCACCAAAACAAATTCATGAATGATTCTTTAAAGTGTATAAGGACTAAGGACTTTTAGAAGATCATCGATTAACCAAAAGAGATTTAGTAGAAGGCCTAGGCATCTCTTTAGACAGTGTGAGCAATAATTTGGCTGAAGTTTCGGGTTTGAGAAAGTTGAGTGCACAATGAGTGCCACATTTGCTAACAATGGAGGAAAAGCACATTCAAATGCAAAATTCTCAGCAACATTTGGAGCGTTTTAGAAAGAATAAAAAGGACTTTCTGCGTTGTTTCATCTATATGGATGAGACTAGGGTATACGGTCATGATCCTAAATCAAAACAAGAGGCTAAAGAGTGGTGTGAACCTGGTACTTCAGCTCCAAAGCGAGTTAAGGCCCAGAAATCGGCCAAAAAGGTGTTAGCACCAGTATTTTGGGATGCAAAAGGAATTATGTTCATGGATTACCTCCAGACTGGTGAAACAATTAATTCAGATTATTATTGTAACCTTTTGGATCAGCTAGATATAAAAATTTGTGAGAAAAGACCCGGTTTACAGAAGAAAATTATCATTCTTCATCAAGACAACGCACAAGCTTAAAGCTCAAGCTCAAGCTCTCACAAAGCTCAAAAAACCATCACGAAAATCAGTAAATTAAAGTACAAATTGTTGCAACATCCATCCTATTCACCAGATTTAGCTCCCTCTGACTTCTGGCTATTCTCACATCTCAAAAAATGCATACATGGAAAACGATTTTCATTGAATGAAGAGTTAATAGAAGCCGTGGAAGCGTTTTTCAACAGTCTCAATCAAACCATTAAATCATGTTTTTCTCATTGAACGAGAAAACTTATTGAACAACCTAGTATGTCCTAGTATGACCCTAGTATGCTGGAACACATACTAGGGTCAGTCAGAAAGTAAGGCCCCTCATTTTTTCTCCCAAAAACTATTCATTCTACAAAAATGATATGCACTCATATGAAAGAACGATTTTTTATCTACTCAGTCTATTTTTCCATATAATCTCCTTCAAGTTCTATTGCCTTCCTCCAGCGATTCACTAGGGCATGTATGCCCTGTTGTTACCAGTCTTTGCTCTGGTTATGGACCCAGGTTTTCACTTTCAACTGCCTTCTAATTCACTCACCTTCCATACCCAACTGTACTCCTATCAACTGCAAAGTTTAATAGACTTTGCACAAATGTTTGTGAATATTCATTACCGTTCCTTTCTCTATGCACAGAAATTCAATCACAGCATTTTGTCTGTAATGTGCTCAGACTTACAGACTTTACAGCTATGCTATCTGCAAGAGAAAACTGAAACTATAATTGGATGCAGACAATGTCAAAGAATCTGAACCAAGAATTTCAAATTATTAGTATTGGTTTCAGCTGGAAAAAAATCTGAGGCATTACTTTTGGCCAACCCTCGTACATTATGTTAAGTGAAATTATAATCCAAGGCTATATATAATCCAATTTTGTTGAAAATATTGGTGCAGAAAAATTTTAATAGAGGAAAAATGTTGATATGGATGAAGTAAAGATATTTTCATGGATTCTAAGTTGATTTGGTACAAAAAATTCAACACATATATTAACTAAATTCAAATTCTTAAAATATTTGTGAGCATGTTTATGGTCACTTTTATGTTCATCACCTAGTCATTTGGAATGTCTTGAAAACAGACCATCAGAGGACAATTCAATAGCGTCAATTGAAGAAGCCATGTCTCCTCATAGAGTTGATGAGGAAGAAGATGATGAAGATGAAGTGAATCCTCTTGAAGAATTAGACGTAACTCGTCATTTGCAGTTGAAGCGTCCTGAAGAAGATGGTCCAGAAATAAGAGGAGGACATGTGGATGCCCTGGTGGTGCAAGCCACTAAAGCAAACAAGAATGGTGAGTTCCAAAAGTTTCTTCAAAACTGTAGCATGGCTCACTAATGTAGTTTAATTTGTGTAGATTTAAAATCAAGTAAGTCACAAGTTATTATTTAGTTACAAGGTAAAGAAAAACAAAAAGAAACATTTAATACAATATTTCGATAAAAATAAATACAATTATTTGATACTTCTATGTATCATTATAAAAGTCTACCTGATTCGTAAATTCTGCTGATACAACTATGCTGAGTAATAATAATGATTATTTAATTAATTACATCATAATAATTTGATATCATTAAGTTTACTATAAATAACAACATTTCCTTCCGTCAATGAGTGTCTTGGTGATGAATAGTCTTTCATCAAGTAGTCTCCAATCTCCAATGTAAGTGAAGTGAATTAGGAATTATTCTGGCTCTGTGATTCAACTTTTGCATTCCAAGAAATCCTTCTATTGCCTGGCCCACAATATGCAATTTTTAATTGAAAATGTGACATGAAGTTATGTAAACCATACATTATCTGTAATTCACTCTGTTGAATTATCTGTTTCTTTATTAATTTTTGGAATAATTATAGTTATATTTTGGTTGTGCATAACTATATGATGCCTCTGTGAGGTGATGTTTATATTAATGTTGAGCTATGAGTACAATATGCATAGCGGTGGGTGATGTGTATGTATTTAATAATAACACACCGATAATAATAACACAATGGTGTAAGCTGGGTGAAATTTAATATTATTTAAATAAGGATTTTTATTCCTTTGCCTAAGAGTAATTTTTGGATCAAGAGACTCAAAATTAAAAATTGATTGTTTTCATGAAAAACCATTCTCAGATTCATAAAATGTAATAAATGCACTCGGTCAGTATATGCCACTCACATTCTATCTTATGCTCAAATGAAAAAAAATATATTGGTCAATTCATCTGTGGTAACTTCATGCAAAAGATACTAAGATTTAGGTTGAAATAAACCCCAAATATCTCCCATTGATAACTCTTTCATTTGGCGTTAATAAGAGTGTAGGTGATTTCTGTCAATTTTTCATTCTCTTACTGTGAAACATAGCCAGAATGTGTACTGATGGGTTACAATACTTTATCATGTTAAACTAAATCTGCGAGAAGATGTTCTCTGATTTTTTAACCTTTAATACAATAATAATAAAACTAACAATACTAGATTGTTCATCAAGTTTTGTTGTTCAATAAGAGATGGCACTGGCTACTTTTTCATGAACACATGTGTAGTTTCATGTACATCTGTCCACTCATTCATATATTTACAGCTGTTCAAACTTGATGTGTCACAGTATTTTTTTATAATGGAAAAAATTAAATATTGTGCAGTGACAAAATTCTTATTTTTGGAAGGTGCAGCACCAAAACAAATTCATGAATGATTCTTTAAAGTGTATAAGGACTAAGGACTTTTAGAAGATCATCGATTAACCAAAAGAGATTTAGTAGAAGGCCTAGGCATCTCTTTAGACAGTGTGAGCAATAATTTGGCTGAAGTTTCGGGTTTGAGAAAGTTGAGTGCACAATGAGTGCCACATTTGCTAACAATGGAGGAAAAGCACATTCAAATGCAAAATTCTCAGCAACATTTGGAGCGTTTTAGAAAGAATAAAAAGGACTTTCTGCGTTGTTTCATCTATATGGATGAGACTAGGGTATACGGTCATGATCCTAAATCAAAACAAGAGGCTAAAGAGTGGTGTGAACCTGGTACTTCAGCTCCAAAGCGAGTTAAGGCCCAGAAATCGGCCAAAAAGGTGTTAGCACCAGTATTTTGGGATGCAAAAGGAATTATGTTCATGGATTACCTCCAGACTGGTGAAACAATTAATTCAGATTATTATTGTAACCTTTTGGATCAGCTAGATATAAAAATTTGTGAGAAAAGACCCGGTTTACAGAAGAAAATTATCATTCTTCATCAAGACAACGCACAAGCTTAAAGCTCAAGCTCAAGCTCTCACAAAGCTCAAAAAACCATCACGAAAATCAGTAAATTAAAGTACAAATTGTTGCAACATCCATCCTATTCACCAGATTTAGCTCCCTCTGACTTCTGGCTATTCTCACATCTCAAAAAATGCATACATGGAAAACGATTTTCATTGAATGAAGAGTTAATAGAAGCCGTGGAAGCGTTTTTCAACAGTCTCAATCAAACCATTAAATCATGTTTTTCTCATTGAACGAGAAAACTTATTGAACAACCTAGTATGTCCTAGTATGACCCTAGTATGCTGGAACACATACTAGGGTCAGTCAGAAAGTAAGGCCCCTCATTTTTTCTCCCAAAAACTATTCATTCTACAAAAATGATATGCACTCATATGAAAGAACGATTTTTTATCTACTCAGTCTATTTTTCCATATAATCTCCTTCAAGTTCTATTGCCTTCCTCCAGCGATTCACTAGGGCATGTATGCCCTGTTGTTACCAGTCTTTGCTCTGGTTATGGACCCAGGTTTTCACTTTCAACTGCCTTCTAATTCACTCACCTTCCATACCCAACTGTACTCCTATCAACTGCAAAGTTTAATAGACTTTGCACAAATGTTTGTGAATATTCATTACCGTTCCTTTCTCTATGCACAGAAATTCAATCACAGCATTTTGTCTGTAATGTGCTCAGACTTACAGACTTTACAGCTATGCTATCTGCAAGAGAAAACTGAAACTATAATTGGATGCAGACAATGTCAAAGAATCTGAACCAAGAATTTCAAATTATTAGTATTGGTTTCAGCTGGAAAAAAATCTGAGGCATTACTTTTGGCCAACCCTCGTACATTATGTTAAGTGAAATTATAATCCAAGGCTATATATAATCCAATTTTGTTGAAAATATTGGTGCAGAAAAATTTTAATAGAGGAAAAATGTTGATATGGATGAAGTAAAGATATTTTCATGGATTCTAAGTTGATTTGGTACAAAAAATTCAACACATATATTAACTAAATTCAAATTCTTAAAATATTTGTGAGCATGTTTATGGTCACTTTTATGTTCATCACCTAGTCATTTGGAATGTCTTGAAAACAGACCATCAGAGGACAATTCAATAGCGTCAATTGAAGAAGCCATGTCTCCTCATAGAGTTGATGAGGAAGAAGATGATGAAGATGAAGTGAATCCTCTTGAAGAATTAGACGTAACTCGTCATTTGCAGTTGAAGCGTCCTGAAGAAGATGGTCCAGAAATAAGAGGAGGACATGTGGATGCCCTGGTGGTGCAAGCCACTAAAGCAAACAAGAATGGTGAGTTCCAAAAGTTTCTTCAAAACTGTAGCATGGCTCACTAATGTAGTTTAATTTGTGTAGATTTAAAATCAAGTAATAATTTGCTATAACTAGGGTTTTATGGAACTAGAGAATCTGTGGGAATTAACTGCTACTTATAATATTTTATTTTACAAATTACACTTCAAATATTTTTATTTCCTCTATCAAATTGAGTTGTCCTTTAGAATGATGAAAATCTACTTTATTTAAACTTCCTCACACTATTTTTAAAGTGAAGCACATAGCACTGTAAAACATTTCAAATATCTTTCTTAGGATCCATAGCTAAACATTTGTTTCCTTCTAGGAATTTCGGCATACTGATTTTGTAATTCAAATCTTCCAAGTTTTTCTGCAGTTGATCTTCTATGGATTGAACCTGTGGATTTCCAAACTTTAGTCCCTGTCAAAACTTTTGTCAGTTTTTATTTTTGTGGTTTACTAAAGAAATTGAGATTGATGAAATACAACACAAAGAATTGCACATGTCTACGAGATAATTTAATCATTTCCTGGAGTGACTTGAGTCAATTTTGTGGATTGTTTCTGCTATCATTACCTTCCCAAAAACCATTTTTTGTCTTATTTCTTTGAAATTTATTTATGACTATATCTAATTGATGATGATTGTTTTTGCTATCTGATATTAATTAGCTTAAGTTTTCATTTTATGTCAGACTTTCCAAACATAATTGGATTTAGAAGGAAAGTTAAAACTATTGATATTAATTCATAAAAAAAACTACTTATGTATTATTAGTATTGCACTTTATGGCTTTTGTCTAATTTCAATGAATACGAAACCACAAATGTTTTTTAGATCACTTGTATTTCAATTGTGTTTTCTTTAAAGGCAATAGCCTGAAAGTTTGATCTACAGCCAAAAATGTTTTCTGAATTTAATAACCCTGACTTTTCATGATTTAACTTTCATATTAGGAAAGTTTGATGCTCTCAATTTTCCATTAAAAGTTAATGATAATAACATTAAACTTTTTCCTATAAAATCTTGTTAATTTTTATATTCTAAGATTTAGATTCCTTCTGTGTTTTCAATGTAGAAATGTGTGTTAATGCATGCCAAAGTCATTTTGAATGGTACACTTCATTTTTGCTGTTTATTGCAAAATTAAAAGGAAACTCAACTACAAAACATTGTAAGTTGTGAAACTACAGTTTGATAATTTTGTTATGGATACTTGAGGTTGCAGTTGAAAAACTAACCAAGGGATCCCACAGAAAAATAAGTAACACCAACCACATAAATAAGTTATGGAGGTAATCTGAAACTTTTTGAGTCAAGAATAAATATTTTATTAAAATTTTGTTTTGATTGAATAGATATTTGTTTTGAGAAATAATATTTCAAAGCCTGCACTCTGATTAACTGTGCAAATGCAGTTACTTTTTCATTCTACTTGTGATAAAATACTTACTACTTTAGAATAGAACTTTACAATAGAAAACAATAAATGTATTATGTGGTTAAATACAGGATGCAACCTGGTGTAACTTGTTTTTCTGTGGGATCCCTTGGTTAGTTTATTTCCAACTCCAACTTTGATATTGGTGTTAAAAAAATCCAACAGCAGTAGGGACAAAATATAGAAAAACCCAATGGATTTCCCAAAAATGGGGGCTTCTGGAAAATACTGATTGCTCATAATTTATTATCTCCAACTGAAAGAAGAAACTTCTACATAATCCCTTAGGTTTATTTGCAAAATGGATATTCTCAATTTCTTTTTTAATATTCTATTTCTCAATAATATTTTACCCTAGTAAAAACATGATTTCTATAGATAAGAGTAATTCTTAAAATTGAAAGATTGGCATCTAAAGCAGGACTGTGTGGTATGCAGTTTATGCAATTCACAATCACAATAAATTTAATCACAGTGGTTAAATTTAGCTAATTGTGAAAACTAATAAACATTTTTAAAAATGTAACCCTGTGTGATTCTATTTTAATCAAATATCCAGAATTTTATTAATTTTTAATCTACATGAATGTATTATTCTTTTATAGTGTTAATGTATTATTATCTTGGTTAATAATCTTTGTGATTCAAATCTATCCCAGAAGTAGTATTTATTCAATTCTTGATATTACTTTTGCTCTACAGGAAGTGCCATGAACTGCATCATTTATTCATTTATCATCTTTTTTATTTCAGAATTAGTTTGGATGCAAACTTTTTCATTATACTACTAGCTTTAATTCTACATTGCTCTTTCAGTATTTTCAACATATTATGGCATTATCTTGTGCTGCTAAATAACCTCAATTAAGATCACTCTATGCTTTGAATTTCCTCTTTTTATTTCTTTACTGGCCAAAATTTGCTGCTTTCATGTTTGAGGTATTGTCTGAACCAAACGAAAAAGTTTGAATATTGAGTCTGATTTTGTTTTGTTGAATGTAATGTCACAAAAACTTGGTCAACAACAGAGCAGCCTTAAGATATTCCGATGAACTTTCCAATTGCCTGAAATCAAATTTCTAAGTGCTCAAGAGGTATTTGGAGTTGCTTTTCTCAAAAATTCCTCTGTATGTCCAAATTATATAATTTTTCTTGTGAAGTGGAAATTTCATGAAAGAGACGTATCTATTGAAACACTGTATTGAATTAGACAATTTTGATCGCATTTAAGTAATGATCTCAAAGGAATTCCATACAGGTTCTCGTGAAATTTTAATTTTTTTATGTTTCTGTCAGGTTTTATTATAAATTAAGCACTTTATACTGTGCCATGCATTAAGTGTGCTACTATCTTATATATCAAGTTTTTATCTTCCATTGCTTGACTGAAGAAGTCTAAATACCTAGTCATTGTAAGATATCTGCCTTGTGTATTCATATATATGTTTCCTTGTATATTCATGTTTCCATTAGGTTAATATGCATTACAGAAATAAATCACAACTTGTGATTATTTTTCCTGCTGTCACCAAAATTGACTTTTTTAGAATTTTTAAGATTATACTTTTTGAAACTGATAGATAGGTAATATTTTGTGTTCCCAGTTGTTGAAGTCTGAAAATGGGAACCTGTAATTGTGTCAGCCTGAACCTGACCTGTTGAGTGTATAATTCGTTATGTCAGTTGATCCTACATTCACTGTTTGGAATCAATGTAGAATTTCTCATAGCAAGAAGTGAATTTTATGTTGTTTAATTATTCTGTTGGATAACTCAGTACTGCTTTATGATATGATAAGACAGCTAAGGTAGCTGTAATGTTTCCTCTTGTCTCCAGGTGGTGTCATGATCATGCTGGTAGGAAGAGTAGTTGAAAAGAGAGGCAATGTATTCTACTGTTTCATATATTACTGTGTATCAATTAATTATGTGCTACCTTGAAGCAGTCTCCAATCCTTAGTTTGTTTTAAAACTTTCTGACTGGGAATATAAAAAAAATTAAGTTTGAAAACCAAGGTATTTTTAGTAAAGGCAACTGAAAAAATTTTCACTCCCAAAATAATGTTTAGAAAAATTGTTTTGAAGCATATAAAGAAGATTGTCACAAATTTTGACAAGGGGTATTACCCAAGAAATTCAGACATTTTGCAACTTATCACAGTAATTAATGCAAGATGTATTGCTTATGGCGCAGAGAGTTATAAAATTAAATAATCAATCACTGCAGAGATTGGAGACTTACCTGTTGACTGGGTATGCTCTGGACTAATTATTCTTCAGGATTTCAGTGTAATAAAATGCTTCTTCTCAACACTTATGTGCAGTATTCTTCTAGTATTATCAGTGATGATGATTGTTCTCTAAAATCATTGAACTTACAGGGAGTTTAGAATTCATAAAGCAGCATAGATTTTCTTGTTGTTGTTTGCTTGATGATACTCTTCTTCATCTTCTAAGTTGGCTTCTATCCTTTTGTATTTGTGTAAGAATTAATTAATAATTTTTAATTAATTAGTAATTAATTATTTTTAATTCTTTCATTTTGTCACTGCTTATAATGTGACTAATGCTTTAACATCTTCTCTCCCCTGCTTGCATTCTCTGGGTTTAATAAATAAAGAGGAAAATGAAACAGGTGAGGTCAAATTGCTTTTAATTTTTACTTAATTGTGAGAATTAGTTGCTACTGGAAGAATTTTCTTCATTGGTGTTGGGATAGAATGGCACAGTTTCATATCAAGTTAAATTCTTAATCCTATAAAGTAGCAATTTTCTAAAATTACAAAGCTTTATGTAGATATTATCTGCATGCTTTCAAAGACTCTTATACATAAGTGCTAGCAACCTGTGACTCATGGTCACTTTTAACTCACTTATTTTGGGTTGTTTCTTGTGTAAATCTTGGTATTGAAAATTTCATTACTCCTCTAATAGTATTGATAAAAGGAAATATTTTCATGGAATATGGAAGCAGTAACTTGTGCTTCCTGTTAGAGAGAATTTCATATATTTGAGTATGTTTTTAATAAGTATTTGAATAATACTGCACTTTATATTATTGGTGAATGGTTTGGGTCATATCTTAGATATTTATCTTTGTGTCAATTCAAGTTAACTTCAAAGTGAAATAAGTCTTTAGGCTCAAACTTTGAATGGATAATCTAAAAATAATATGTGATAGATTGGCATTAATTAATCTCTTACATCAGTAAATGAGGATTTTATGCTGTATTTTAAAATTTCAATCTGTTATACTATATTATATGCCCTTATGACTGGTTTCATTTTATATGTGGTCATCATTATTTTTTTGGTTTTTCATCAACAGATTTCATGTACCAAGAAGCCTTCCTCACCACCTACAGAACATTTCTTAGTCCTTCAGCTCTGGTTGAGAAACTGTGTTATCGTCATCAGCATTTTTCATCCTCCCCAGACCATGGAAGACAAAGAGCTGCTCGCAATGCGCTTTCTCTCCTTGTTCGTGTAGTGGGTGACCTCACGTAAGTAATTTTATTTTACTCTGAAAATTTGATCCTAAAGTGCACTTTTCCATTTATTGAAATAGCTGCAGCGCTGCACTGGAAAATAGCAATTCCATTGAGATAAATTATCTCAGTTGAAATCCAAAATTGATGGTGAAAAATTATTTTCAATTTTAGTCAGTGGACTAAGAAGTGAAGTTGTGAGGCATGGGCAATTATTATCCTTCCCGCTGTTGACGAGGAAACAAGTCTTTATTTTCAGAAAATGTAAAAATTGTCAGCTGGCTATTAGTCCATTAATATCCAGGGTTCTCATCTGAGAACAAGGATATTTTTGCTCCGAAACCTCCTTATCACCCCACATATTTTATTACTTTTTAGTTAATTCTTCAGGTAGAGAATTAAGTCAAACTAGCATTCATATTACATAAACTTAAGTTTGTACTATCAGTATCTTTATATCAGTTTTTTATGCCCCCCTTCTTTGTGGTAGTTTTCCTACTGTGGACATTTTTTATTATTAAGGTAATACGAGGGTCATTTAATAAGACCTAAGAAAAGGATAAAAAAAAACAAAGTATCTTGTATAGATTAAAAAAAAATTTTCAACATAATCTTCTTTTAATTCTATACACTTTTTCAAGCATTTCTCCAACTATTTTAAGCCATCCTAAAAGTAGGATTTTGAAAGGTCCTCAAAGGAAGGACCTCTTTGTTTGATGTAAACCATTGTTTGCCAGACTATTTTTTCAAGTTTGGAAATAAAAAGAATTCACTGTGGGCCAAATCTGGTTAATGCAGTGGATGTTCTAATAATTTCATAATTTTTGCCATCAAAAGGTGTTCACCTGTGCATTGTCTTGATGTAAGAGGATCTTTTTCAAAAGAAGGAGGATGTTTTTTCCTTTGCCTTCGCTCAGCTGGTGTAATAATGACGCATAATACCCTCCAGTTATCATGTGACCTTTTTCCAAGTAATCAGTGAAGATGATTCTGCTGAAATCTTTATTCTTTAATTATTTTTTTGATTGAGTTTTACAATATTTATTCTTTAATTTAATATTTTAACTATCCATGCGCCGAGCTTATCTACGTGTTTGCTCGTAAAGTTTTCAAATCTACTTTCATTTTCTTTTTCCTTTTTTAAATCAAAGTTAGGCACTAGGGGTCGGGCTTTTTAGACTCTGAGAGACGATTTAATTCAAATTGTGCACGGCGCTGCGTACATTACTCCATTTTTTGTTTAAACAATATTAAGAATCATCCCAAAAAACCGTGGCCATCACCTTGTTAGCCAATTTCACAGTTATTGCCTTCTTCAGAGCCCGTTCACATTCAAAAACCCACTGTTTTGACTGTTCCTTTGTCTCTGGAGAGCAGTAGTGTATCCATGTTTTGTCCATAGTTATCTATCAATCCAGAAACTTGTCAGGACTGTGACAAAAAAGTGCCAAAATAGCATATGAGTTGACCACATGATTGCATATATTCTCCTCTGAGAGCAAATGCAGCACCCATCTTGCCGAGATTTTCTTCACATTTTTTTTGCGCAAAATTGAAAACACTGTACCTTGCAATATGCCTCTGGCCAAAACTATTTCACGCACTTTGATTCGTCGATCACTCAAAACCATATCATGGATTTTGTCAATAATTTTGGAGGTAGTGACTTCCACTGTATATGTTGCAAACAATGTTAATCTTTTATGGATGTACAGCCACATTTAAACTGATTTACCCAATCGTAAACAGTTGCAAACACAGGCACAGATGTGACATGAAGACCATCCAACTCAGCTTTGATCTCTTTTGGTGTTAAGCTTTTTACATGTAAGTGTTTAACCACCTCTCAAAACTTGCTTTTTTCCATTTTTTTAAATAAACAAAAGTTTTTTCCTTCATTCGGCAATAGAAATGAAACCATGTGATGGGTATAACTGAGACTTTAACAGCTATCTAGTGAGTAATAATTCTTACAAAAAACTAACTATTTATGATATTACAAAAGCCATCTCTTGGATTTTGTTAGAACTTATTGAAGGACCCTCGATCTTAAGTTCTTTATATCCACAAATCCTTCGTAAGTTTTCTTCTCTATTTCTATTTACAAATTTATTTGTTTTTATTTATGAGGACAGGTTAGATGGAAGAAGAGACTTCTTTGTGTCACCTTAATAAAAATCTTTTAGATGTAGTTAAGTTACTGCTTGAGCAGCACTACTTTGAGAGACAGAACAGGTGACCAAAAGCAGTTCCTTTCTTATTGTTCTTCTCAAACAAATTTTCATGCAAGTGATTAGTTTGTCATAAAAATGTCATCAAATATTTTAATACAAAATTTACATAGACTGTTCATTGTGTTTTCAATTCATACACATTCTAACCTCTCTGTCCTTAATTGAGGGCGCTGGGTATATGTCACACAGAAACATATCTTTCTTCTGTGATGATATGTACTTGGTAGTCATCAGCTGTGTGGTATATTTTATTGAGATTTGTCTACCTCTCTATGCAAAATATAACTAGATTAATTTATTCTTTACGAAAAAATTGTATATTTGGGTGTTATGAGTAGTGCTATCTACTCAAAATGTTTTATGTGCTTAGTTTCTGAACAAATTCAAAATAAGTTGTAGTTATTTATAAATAAAAAGCTATAGAAAATTTTAATAATAAACTTGCATTTATTTATGACTGACTTATTATGTGTGTAGAATGTATATCTTATGCTCTTATTCCTTACTTTTCATCCCATTGGAAATATGGACTCACGTCCATGCATCCAAGTGATACGCCTTTTTCACGTATTTAGGGATGCAACGAACAGTTGGCACTACACGTCCTCGCATTTGCCTTTGTGTAATTGTAGCCGGCCTGGCAACCACATGGATTTTTTGAACCTTCTTAATAATGGGAACTGCTCTTCACTCAATTGTATGAGCATAGGAGTTCTCTTATTGCATTCAGCACAAGATAAAGGGAACGGCAGATGCACTTTATTGGCAGAGATGTCAATCTGTTTTTGTTATATTGTTGCATTTCCCCCAAAAAGGTTGCTACAAAGTCGCTTAAAAGCAGAAACACATGACTAGCATGTGTTTTTACAAATATTACATCAGTTCAGATATTAAATGAATCAAACAAATAGTAAGTACAGTCAACTCTGCTTGATCGGGTGATCAGACCTACATTTACTGAGGCAGTCATTTATTCAAGCCGAAGCTCGAAGAACGAAAACGACACTATAAGGATAATTTAGATTTGTAGCGCGCCTGTTGCCAGTGGCATATGGCAGGGGGTTCATTAGCAGTTCATTAGCATTTTTGATTCTTACATAGGGATGAAGGCTTTCTACAGTTGCTACCCAATGCCAACACAATATACACAGATTCTTCTTTGTGGTATACATTTTATGTCCAGAGAAGATGGTGGTGATCAGTAGGACGAAAAATCACGATGGCGAATAGAGTAAATCTGATTTAGATTGGAAATAAAATTATAGTTTGAAACATTTTCTGTTTGCTATATAATAGAAGTTATCAGTATATTTTACTTTATATTATCTTCACAGCAGCATAAACGCTTCTAAGATATTTTACATTGTTAAAGGAATAACAGAGGTAAAATAAATGTATCTATTCCTGAATGCAACATAACGACTAATTCCAGAACAATTCTGAAAAGTTCAGGCTCTGGTTGGGCTTGAAAGTGAAAATCTAGCCCATGTTTAGGGACTAATTTTCAATCCACAAACAGGTGAAGTGCTCGACAGTAGCGTAGCTCAAGATCGTGTTTACGCCCCGTGTTTTGCAATTTTATATATTCTATATTCGCTTTGACTGGTATTGCTGTCGCATATCACACAGAGATCGCAATGGAAATTTTCAATTCATCACACCTTCATGCACGAATTTCAGCACTAAGATACTAGGAAATCTCGGAAAACATAGTGAATGAATCTGAAGTCGTTAACGAGGAGTAAAATTCTCTGGAAATACCTCATAAAACGAAATGATAGGTTTGCTATATTTTTATAAAAATTTTACTGACATTACTGTTAATTACTGTTGGTGATCAAATCAATGAGATCATTACAAGCAATCAGGAAAATGGGCTAATTGTTTTATAACAGCTTAAGCCGCTCGAGTCATTTGGAGTATGCGCTGAGGTCTGTGTAACCTCTGAAATATTAATTCGTTTTTGACATTATCAATAAAATTAGAAGTTCTGATTTATACAAAAAATTAATTTAATATCTTCTCAAACTCTCACTTTAAGATTTTTCCTATGGAAATATTATGAAAAGTAGCTGGCGAATACCTTTCACAATACATTTTGCCGAAAACTCTCCACACTTCCTTAGATTTCCCCATGTCATTGTCAGCAAAATTTTTGATATAAAAATTAGTAACATTGGTGGAAAGAGGATATAAAGATGCAGATTTTGATACCAGGAAACACAGTGTTTGTTGAGAGATAGACCCAAATACATCGGTTCAAAGAAAACCACAACTAATTCCAGATTTTCTTGAAAGTATCACTTTCCTATTTTTTCGTTTATGATAATATATAATACAGATTAAATCACAGCATACTGTTCGGAATAACTTTAACTGTAGAAAAAAAAGTTTTCAAAAATAATTATGGACAGCTTTCTTTCTCTATGCAAATGCGCACACTGTTTCCTCTAAAAAACACATGGGCCATATGATTAACGTTGTGTTTTCAAGATGTTGGACGGAGTATACAAGATAAGATAAGAAGGCTCTTAGCCGTGTCGTGTTTCCAGTAGAGATGCACCGAATACTCTTTTTCGCCGAACACCGAATAGCCGAATTTTAAAATCTGCATTCGGCCGAAGCCGAGGCCGAAGCCGAATATTACCCCATCGAAATAATTTATAGAATACAAGAAAAATAAGANTTTTTAATGCTGCAATGGAACTGCAACGGTTTTTATTCCCATCATGAGGAGTTGAAGATTTTATTGAAAGATTTTAACCCTGCTCTCTTATGTCTCCAAGAGACACATTTTAAAGTCTCTGACAAAGGCAATATAAAAGGTTTTAATGATTTTAGACATGATGACTTAAATGGTAATAGAGCCCGGGGCGGGGTAGCTGATGCTGTCCAGGAGAATCTTTATGCCTCCCAGGTGAGACTCAATTCACCTTTGTTGTACTGACAATCTGCATTCCTGAGAAAATAACATTTTGCAACATATACCTCCCAGAGTGGGCACCAGTGACTCGTGAAAGCCTTGAGAATGTCATCAAGGAATTGCCAAGACCATTTGTGCTCCTGGGTAACTTCAATGCTCACAGCACCCTATGGGGAGACACCATGAATGACTCCAATGGTCGAGGTCGCCTTATTGAGAGTATTTTAAATGATTTTAATTTAATTTTACTTAATGATGGGGAAAAGACACGTTTTAACTCTTTTAACGGTGAATTTTCTGTGATTGATTTAGTCATGTGCTCTAGTTCAATTGCAACATATTTTAATCTGTCAGTTCACTTGGACCTATGTGGCAGTGATCATTTTCCTTTACTTCTGGAGAAACCTGGTTACATATCAGAGTATTTTATCCATGCAGGCAGATGGATTTTAAGTAAAACAAACTGGCATGATTTTAAAACTGACTGACAATGGAAAAACTGACACCCTACAAAACATTGAGGCCTTCACAGCAGCGATAATCCAGGCAGCCAGCTCTTGCACCCAAAAGTCGTCAGGCCAACTAGCTTGCCACTCAGTTTCATGGTGGAACGAGGAGTGCGCTGAGGCCATCCGGAAGAGGAAAAGAGCACTCCATATCTTTCAAAGATTCCCCACCACAAGGAATCTTGCTACCTTCCGGAGACTCAAAGCAAAGGCACGGCAAATGGTGAAAACTGCAAAGAAAGCTTCTTGGATCCAGTATGTCTCCAGAATTTCCGATAGAACTCCAATTACAGAAGTCAGGAGGAAAGTAAATTGTATTACAGGCACCAATCACATCCATCCAATTACACACCTGGAAGCTGGCAATCACACAGTGACCTCCTTACTAGACATCAGCAATGCTTTTGGGGAGCATTATGCTAAAATGAACAGTAGCCAGATGTACGATGCCTCATTTCGCCATATAAAGGACAGAGTGGAGAGTATACAAATTAACCACAGAATGGGAAACTCCACTGCTACCTATAATGACCAGTTCAGCCTATGGGAACTGTCTACAGCCATAGGGGATACTAAGGACACATGCCCTGGAAGTGACCAGATACACAATGCCTTCTTAAGGAACCTCCCTCCTTCTGGTATGGAGCAGCTTCTGAAAATCTT
>KZ308700.1:401010-513957 GCA_000376725.2 Ladona fulva | reverse complement strand
CTCTTTCAGGGGCCTTTCTTTCACCTTCTTCTCCAGCGGTGAGGTAACTGAGTTCTCACTTCTCAGCTGGTCGCTCTTTCTCTCTATAAGGTCGGAGCTTGCTCCAGGACCTGTGGCAGAGGGCTCCCTATGCATGAATAGGGATGAACCTCAATGCACGTCACAAGGGACTGGGGGGGTCCACTCCTTAGGGCTTTAGGTTATCCCTCCAAACCCTCCCTTCCCCCCATCATCGGCTGAGCACGAGGACAAGCAGGAAGGACGTCGATACATCCAGCCCAGGAGTAAGGGTATTTACACATTTACACAATTGACACTAACAAACACCAGGTAGATAAGAAACACCAGTAAGATAATGATAAAGGAAGGGGTAATTGGACAGTGTGTTAGGTATATCAATTCTTTTCGGATTCAAGCGGTTATAATAGTGAATGAACTGTCTCAATTAATAATATTAACCCACATTATTTAAAATCCACAGATCACATTTAGTCTGGTGATAAATTTAGGTTCATTAGCATTGAGACTTTGACAAAGATTTCAGCCTGGGTACGAGGCACTTAATATGTTAAGAACGTGTAAATCCAATCAAAGTATAAAGAATAGTACATTGAGAATATGTACACTAGTGAATTTGAGATTAGAGTAATCATAAGCAGCCATCATGAATACTTTTATTTTTTTCCTTGAAATAGTTTTCTATTTCTCGTAGAAGTTATCTCAATTAGACAAAGAGAATAGGTTATGTTGATTTTGATATAAAAATTTTAATGCTTGATGAAAATTTTGACAAAGCGAGAAAGAAACTTACTCTATTGAAAATTCTAATTTCTGATGAAGGTCCATAAAAATTAAAGACTACAGTTTCTTTACCTCGGGGTTTCATTGTTTATCCTGGGTTCGCTTACCTTATCAGAGAAAAGCTTAATTTTTGCTTCAAGTGTTTAATATTATCATGAATACCCTAATATTATTAAGGCCTTGCTAGCTTTAATCATAAGTTGGTCTTGATAATAATACATTCCATCGATATCGCTTGCATCGCTTAAATTATGATAATACCGCTTAAATTTTGGAAAAGTAAGCCTAAATTTTGATAAGACCGCTCATTTTTTCGAAGAAAAATCCTTAATTATGATGAGTCTGATTAGTTTTAGAAAAAGTAAGCTAAATTATGATGAGAATGCTGAGTTTTTGTAAGAGTATGCTTACATTATGATGAGACCACTTACTTCTTGGAATAGTAAGCTTTAATTATGAAGAAACCGCTTAGTTTCTGAAAGAGTAAGCTTAAATTATGATGAGATCAGTTAGTTTTTGGAAGAGTAAACTTAAATTAAGATAAGACAGCTTAGATTTTGGAAGAGTAAGCTAAAATTACGATGAGACCGCTAACTTTTTGGAAAAGTAAGCCGTAATTATGATGAGACTGATTAGCTTTTCGAAGTGTAAGCTTACATTATGATAACACCGCTTAGTTATTGGAATCGTAAGCTTAAAATATGATGAGACCGCTTAGTATTTCTAAGAGTAAGCTTTAATTATGAAGAGATCGCTTAGTGTTTGGATGGGTAAACTTTAATGATGATAAGACTGCCTAGTTTTTTGAAGAGTCAGCTTACATTATGATAAGACCACTTAGTTTTTGATAGAGTAAGCTTAAATTATTATGAGACCGCTTAGCTTTAAGAAGAGTAAGCGTAAATTATGATGAGACCGCTTTATATTTGGAAGAGTAGGCTTAAATTAAGACTATACCACTTAGTTATTCGAAAAGTAAGCTTAAATTATGAAGAGACCGCTTAGTTTTTGGAAATGTAAGCTTAAATAATGATGAAAATTCCTAGTTTTTGAAAGAGTAACCTTAAATTAAGATGAGACCGCCATGTTTCTGGAAGAGTGAGCTTAAATTAAGATGAGATCGTTTAGTTTTTGGAAGAGTATGCTTTAATTATGATGCGACCGCTTAGTATTTGGAAGAGTAACCTTAAAATAAGACTAGACCACTTAGTTCTTAGAAGAGTAAGCTTAAATTATGATGATACCGCTTATTGTTTGGAAAAGTAAGATTAAATTACCTTAAGACCGCTTAGTATTTGAAGAGTAAGCTTAAACTAAGATGAGACCACATAGTTTTTGGAAGATGAAGCTTATATTATGATGAGACAGCTTCGATTTGGAAGAGTTAGATTATACTATCACAAGACCGCTTTGTTTTTGAAGAGTAAACTTAGATTATGATTTTACCGCTTAGTTATTGGAGGAATAAGCTTTAAGACCGCTTAGACTTTGGAAGAGTAAGCTTTATTATGATAAGACCGCTTAGTTTTTGGAAGAGAATGCCATAATTATTATGAGACCCATTCTTTTGGAATAGAAAGTTTAATTATGATGAGACCGTTTAGTTTCTACATGACTAAGCTTAAATTAAGATGAGACCGCTTAGGTTTTGGAAGAGAAAGCAAAAATTGTGATGTGACCGCTTAGTTTTTGGAATGGTAAGCTTAAAACATGACGAGACCACTCCGTCTTTGGATGAGTTTGCTTAAATTATGTTAAGACCGCTTAGCTTTTGAAATAGTAAACTTAATTTATGATGTGACCGCTAAGTTTATTAGGATGAGTAAACATTAATAATGATGAGACCGCTTAGTTTTTGGAAAAGAGCGTTAAATTGTGATAAGACCGCTTTGCTTCTGGAAAAGTAAGCTTAAATTATGATGAGAACGCTTACGGTTTGGAAGAGTAAGCCTTAATTATGGTAAGACCGCAAAGTTTATGGAACAGAATGTCTTAATTTTGAAGAGACCGCTTAGTTTTTGTAAGAGAAAGCTTAAATGTGACCGGTTAGATATTTGAAGAATAAGCAGAAATTATAATGTCACCGCTTACAATTCGGAAGGCTAAAACTTAATTATCATGAGACCACTCGATGTTTGGAAAAGTAAGCTTAAATTGTGATGAGACCGCTTAGTTCTTGGAAGAGTAAGCTTAATTATGATGAGACCGCTTCGATTTGTAAGAGTTAGCTTATATTATGATAAGACCGTTTTGTTTTTAAAGGGTAAACTTAAATTATGATACGACCGCTTAGGTATTGGAAGAGTAAGCTTAAATTAAGATGAGACCGCTTAGTTTTTGGAAGAGATAGCGTTAATCATGATGAGACCGCTTAGTTTTGGAAGAGTAGACTTAAATTAAGATGAGGCCACTAGGTTTTCGAAGAGTAAGGTTAAATTATGATGAGACCGCTTAGTTGTTAAAAGAGTAAGCCTTAATTATGATGAAACCGCTTAGTAATTGGAAGAGTAAGGTTAAATTATCATGAGACCGCTTTGTTTCTGGAAGAGAAAGCATTAGTTATGATGAGACCTTTTAGTTTCTGGGGGAGTAAGCCGAAATAATGAAGAGACCGTTTATTTTTTTGAAGTTTTAGCTTAAATTATGATGATAACGCTTAGTTTTAGGGAGAGTAAGCTTTAATTATGATGAGACCGCTTAGTTTTTTGAAGAGTAAACTTAAATTATGACAGGACCGCTAGGATTTTGGAAGAATAAGCTTAAATTATGATAGATCAGTTTAATTTTAGGAAGAGTAAGAAGAGGAAGAGCTTAAATTATGACGAGAGGGCTTATTTTTTTATGATTAAACTATAATATGATAAGTCCGCTTAGTTTTAGGAAGAGTAAGCTTTAATGATGAAGAGACCGCTTAGTTTTAAGAAAAGTAAGATTACATTATGATACGACAACATAGGTTTTGGTAGAGTAAGCATAAATTATGATGAGACCGCTTAGATTTAAGAAGAGCAAGCTTAAATTATGAAGATACCGTATTTAGTTTTGGAAGAGTAAGCTTAAATTGTGATGAGACCGCTTAGTTTTTTGGAAGAGTAAGCTTAAATTGTGATCAGACCGTTTAGTTTTTGGAACAGAAAGCTTAAATTATGACGAGACAGTTTAGTTTTTGGAAGAGTATGCTTAAATTATGATTAAACCGCTTAGTTTCTCGAAGTGTTAGCTTTAATCATGACAGGACCTCTTAGATTTTTGGAAGAGTAAGCTTAAGTTATGATGATTCTGCTTAGTTTTATTAAGATTGAGCTTAAATTATGATGAGAGAGCGTAGTTTTTGGAAAATTAAACTTAAATTATTATAACACCGCTTCGTGTTTCGAAGAGTAAGCCTACATTATGATAAGAATGCATCGTTCTTCGAAGATTAAGTTTACATTATGATAAGACTGCTTAGTTGTTGTTTGAGTAAGCTTTAATTATGATATGCACGCTTTGTTTTAGGTAGAGTAAGCTTCATTTTTTATGACTAGTTACTGAACCTAGGTAGCGATCACTTAACATAATGAATACGAAACGGTACATATACTTCCATACACCACCTGTTTTGTATTCGCGCCAATTAGCGCCAGTAATACTCTATGGCCACAGAGGGCATTGTGACTTGTCCTATCGGGTGTCTTTTTCTTTTTTTGTTTTTTTTGTGTGTGCAAGTGCATTCTTTTTCTGGACGCCAGACGCCTGTGAACCTTCTCACTATACGGACGCTGATCCTTTTGTTACCTGGTAAGTCACATGTTGCTCATGGTCATCGTGTATCAAATACAGTCCACTGATTTTGCAAAAACCATTATTCTTTTCTCTCACCTTTTACCAATTGCGGTAAAAAGAGAGAACATAGTTTTTGGTCCTTCGGGCCGGATTTTGGATTTATTATCTCCAGGAGTAAATTTCGTTTTTCTTTTGGCTTACCTACTTATCTTGGGAAAGGCACTTTATGTAGGATTTCAGTTTCTATTTCTATGCATTGCGTTGTGATTTGACGGTATTTATCTGTTTTCAGGTGATTGGTTTATCTTTATTACTCGTCAATCTATCTCTGTGTGAAGGTTTCTCTTACAATTGTTAAGTTTCTAGTTTTCACTTTCGTTAATTTGTTGGGTTTTTCTAAATTGGCGTTATCATGCCTATCGACAACGAGAGTGAACAGGAAAGTGGTTTAGTGAATGATTCACGAACTATCCGCGCATTGAAGCGGAAGTATGCTATTACGAAAAGTAGACGCGATTCAGTCATTCGGACAATCGAGCGACTGTACTTAATGTCAACTACGGTTTTATCGCAAAGTGAAGAATTATCTGTTTTCTTAAGTCGTGTTTCGTCTTTGCAAGAAGATTTCAAATCTTTTGTCTCGATGACAAATGAATTACGTGAGTTGGCATTTGACTTGAATTTAGACGTGGAGGCGTTTGAAAACGAGCTAGAGGAACGCATTGAATGCCACTATCATAAAATCAACGCTATCTCGAGTCAACTAACGAAGGAATCTCCTTTAACTGTTCGGGAAGGACAACCTGCTTTCTCTCCCTCAACGCGTCTACCGACTATTAGTATTCCGTCTTTTGATGGCAATTTGGCTAACTTTAAGCAGTTTTTTATATATTCACGAGCTTAATTGACTCAAATAAAACTTTATCTGACATTGAAAAGTATCATTATCTTTTATCGAGCCTAAAGGGTCAGGCATTGGCTTTAGTTTCTAGTATACCCATCATTTCAGAGAATTACGTAATTGCTTGGCAGACATTAGTTCAGCAATACGAAAATAAAAGGTTGCTTGCTTTTCATTATCTAGAGAAATTACTCAGTATACGGGTCAATAATGATTCGGTTGATTCTTTGCAGAATTTTTTCGATATTTTCTCTGAAAATGTAAATGCTTTGCAGGCGATGAAAATCCCTAATCTGTCCGAATTTATTTTGTTTTATATCGCCTCAAAGGCTTTGGACAAATCTATAAAAAGGCAGTTTGAAATCGAGAACCATGACGTTGATTATCCCTAAATTGTACGTCTATTAGAATTCGGGCGTAGGTATGTCAACATTTTAAGAACATCTGGGTGCAAGCAAATTAAGTCTGATCTCGTGAAAAATTCCTCTGGGACTAAATGGACTTCTCAAAAAACTTCATTACTTACTACGTCTCAATTTGAACGTGAAACCAGGATTAAATGTCAGCTTTGCGTGGCACAACATAGACTTTATCAATGCCCGCAATTTAATGCATTTAATGTGGAAAAGAGAAAGGAATTTATCAAATCTCAAGGCATTTGTTTTAACTGTCTAGCAAGCGTTCATAAGTCTTCGGACTGTAAATCTAAATACAGATGTAGGTACTGCTCTCGCAGGCATCATTCACTATTATGCGTAAATGGAAACTCTGCTCAAGGTGCAAAGTCGAGGTCTGGAGTTAATCAAGAACCGAATCATCCAACTACCAATGGGGCTTCTAAAGACGTATCTGAGGAGGCTGGACTCTCTTTCGAAAGAACTACTCCCGTAGTGAACTCAATGTCTTGCATGGAGTCTGAATCTAAGCACGCTTCCGTTCTCTTAGGCACTGCTGTGGCGTTAGTCAAGACATTTCATGGAACGTTAGAGCCCATAAGGATGATAATCGATCCAGCATCGCAGGCTAGTTTTATAACAACCGAGTGCCAACAGAGATTAGGGCTATTTCGAAAAAGGATGAGCCTTAATTGCTTAGGCTTATCAAGTACTCCTGTGTGCACTACACAAGGAGTTACTTCATTTGTAATGAAGGCACGCAATAATAACAAGGAAATACAGGTATCAGCCATCGTCATTCCAAAAATAACTTCTAATCAGCCTTCCTTTCCAATCCCTGACTCAGTTTCTGAGAATTTTACCTCGTTGGATTTAGCGGATCCTAATTTTTTCAAGCCAGGGCCAATTGATTTCTTACTTGGAGCTGATTTATATTCCGAAATTATGACAGAAGGTCCTATACTGCGTCAAGTAGGTCTTCCTAGTGCATGGCCTTCAGTTTTCGGGTATATTCTTTTAGGTCCGATGGAAACAAAAGGATCAAATCAAAATTCAAATATCATAACTTGTTTCACATCAATTGAAAATGACCTGAGTGCATCAATACAGAAATTTTGGAGCATCGAGGAATTACCTACAATTCCTAGTATGTCACCTGAAGATAGACTTGCTGAGCAACAATTCAGGACATTACATTATCGAAATCCTGATGGAAGCTATGTGGTACCGTTGCTCTTAAAGGATTATGATATCTCGCTGTCGTTGGGTGATTCACAAATGCAAACGATCAGAAGGTTTACGAATTTAGAACGTAAATTTAAGCGGGATCCTGAACTCCATGCTGAATATACAGCCTTCTTGAAAGAATATTTAACTCTTGGACATATGTCACTTGCTGAATGGGGATCGGGAAAATACTACATCCCTCATCATGCAGTGGTGAAACCTTACAGTAGTACCATTAAGGTTCGAGTAGTGTTTGATGGGTCATCAACATCTAGTTCAGGCAAGTCCTTGAACGATTTTCTTTTAAAGGGGCCTAAGTTGCAGAAAGAAATATCAGATTTGATTATTAGGTTTCGTTTACATCCGGTAGCATTAGTGGCAGACATATGCAAAATGTATAGAATGATTCATTTACTTCCTCAGCACAATAAATATCAATATATTGTTTGGCGATCATCTGAGAAGGAATCCTTACAAGAGTATAGACTTAATACAGTTACATATGGGCTCACCTCATCGCCTTATCTTGCACTTCGTACATTGAAACAATTATCTGAGGATGAGGCTGATAACTTTCCGAAAGCGGCGTCTGTTCTATCGGGAGATTTCTTTGTGGACGATTTGCTGACAGGGGCATCTAGTGAACTTGAAGCGATTGAGCTAATTAAACAACTACAAGGGTTATTGCGGTCTGGTGGATTTCAGCTGAGAAAATGGTCTTCCAATATATCCCACTTGTTTCAAGGACTGCCTATTGGTTTAAGTCAATCAGATATATATTTCTTGCATTAAGGTGACCAAATGAAGATTTTAGGTATTCATTGGGAACCAAGTTCAGACACATTCTCGTATCACATTTCTCGTATCTCTAAAGCTCCTTCAACCAAGAGAAGTATTCTTTCAACTATAGCAAAATTATTTGATCCATTAGGTTGGATATCGCCAGTAGTTTTTTGGGCTAAGTATTTCATGCAAGAATTATGGAAACTAAACCTAGGTTGGGATGAACTTATTCCACCTTTCTTGTTGATAGCTTGGAATGAGTTTGTTAGTCAACTCCCTTCTTTGTCGGAAATAAAGTTAAAAAGATTCGTATGTGAAAATGTATCAGGCGGCATGATTAAAGATTATCATTTGTTGGGTTTCTGTGATGCTTCGGAAAAAGGCTATTCCGCCGTTGTTTATTTGCGTGGCGGGANGCCACTGTATTTTCTTTCCATCACTCGGCTGGCTTTGATTTTTAAGCAGGTATGGGTAATTAAGTTGGGTAAGCAGTGTTGGTAACTTAAGCAGGTAATATATTCCCTGTTACTCTGTCTGTTTTTTATTTTAGAATTATTTTCGTTGTATCATAATCGTTGTATAATCTCCTTTAAATTCGTTAATTTGAGTGCACTTTCACCTATTGAATTCCTTAAGATTTTCTGAACCTATTCAGCTCGAGATCAGCTTCTTTTTAGAATCTCTGCAGTGCTCGTGTAACTTTCATCCAACTCCAAAGACCATTTCAAGGCATACAACGATCAGTCCATCCAAGACAAACTTCTTCTACAATAATTTTCTCCATCGATAATTTTTGAATTTCTCTCATGGCATTTTAAATTTAATTAAATGCAGCATCAAGTTTATGAATGAAAATACTATATAACTTCCGTTACATTTGTTTCGATTACCTTCAATTATAAACACTGATTTTCGTAAACAACCACTTTGTACATAGACTTCTATAAAATTCTTCAATTCTTCCCATCATTCAAGCTCTTTCTTTCCTCCTCTTTCCGTCTATCATTCCTTCTATCTTCGGAAGCAACACCTCAATAAGTGTCTCATCCTCTTCTTTCCTCTTCAATCGCTTAGTTTCGAGTAATTTCCTCGTATTCCATTCTAAACACCTCAATCTACACCTACCTCCTCCACATTTCAGGGCCGTCTTAATTTGTTGGCACATTTATACAGATTCCAGGGGCAACATTTCTACTATATACCTATTTTGGTGTTTTAAAATTGTTTTATTCAATTTTAGCTTTCCATTTATTGAAAAAAATTCTCTGAAGAGAAATAACTGTTAGATTAAGGTGATATTGGCTTAGTATCCTTAAGAATTTTTGTGTAGAAGACCAACGTAATGAATTTAAGAGTAAATACGAAGGGAAAAAATTAGCCATTACCAATTTTCTGTCATTTAATTTAAATTTCTTCTTCCTTTTTCTATTTTAATATATTTACTTCCTTATTCATTGTGAGTTCATCCTAATGTTGCATAATATACGATCTTAAATAATCAGGTTACTTAGATACCATTTGGTGTTCTTCTCATTACTATTTCTTAAAATTAACTTGTTATGTGCCTCGTGCCCAGGTTAAGTGTACCTCGCCCAGCAGGTAGGGAGCACTNGTTACTTAGATACCATTTGGTGTTCTTCTCATTACTATTTCTTAAAATTAACTTGTTATGTGCCTCGTGCCCAGGTTAAGTGTACCTCGCCCAGCAGGTAGGGAGCACTGTACAGTGCTCCCTGCCGGTTAAGTGCTCCGTGCCTCCTACACCGGCCCAAAGCCTTCCTCTCATAAGAATGCGATGCATTGATAATTTTCGTGTTAAATATTTTGAAAGTAGATAATCCTCTTCTTGTATAGAAATCTGCTATGTGTTTTCTGAACGAATGTAATGCAGCAGTCTATCTTCTTGATTGGTATACTGGATTGTACCGAAAATATTTACTAGAAGACACGATGAACGTACTTGGAGCTTTTTGCATAAATTTTTACACTTACGTCGGGCTTGAGCATATACTTTTACTTTTGAATAAAGTTTACGGTCAGGCTGCAATGCCTGATAATAATAGCATTCCCCCCTTAAAGGAAAACATGGAACCGCCCTTGTATGGTAGCGAAACATGAGGTTTGTCGTAAGCGGCATGCAATTAAACCGAGTGATATTTGGCTGAATCATATGAGAAGGATGTGTGAATGAGTGGGCAAGGTGGTAGTAGCCGGATAGTAATTTTATTGGAGAGTGAAAGAAAGTCTGCAGAACCAGTATGAAAGAAGTGCGTGCATGATAAAGGATAGAAAAGAGCGGGGAAACTGGTTGATCATGGGGAATGAGATCATGCAGATTTGCAGAAGCAATGAACGTGGTCTTAGGAATTAAAATGAACATGTGCTTCGGATATGCTTGTAGCAAAAGAAGTTTGCTAGGATAGGAAAGTAGAAGCATTATGAATGGAGGAGGTTATCTTGAGAAGAAATAGTGTTTGCTGAGTACGTCTGTCTATTGTTTGTATGTAAATACGTCAGTCCTTCTCTTCGTTGGCAGATCCAGAGGGGGTGCGAAGGGGGCGATTTCCTCCCATTGGTGACAACATATGTAGTACAACCATGAGCGAAAATAACTCAAAAATTGCGGGTAACATAAGAATAGGGATACGCCGAAAAACTTCTTCAGCGGAACATGTTGCAACACTGTAAGGAGTTGCCCTTCCTTTCCATCTGAGTACGGTACTTCTTTCGCAGTCAAGGGTGTGGGGAATTCAGTTTTTAAGGAAAAGTAATGGTCAAAGCATGGGTAACGGCTATTTTCCGTAGCTGACACCCATTTAGAAGGGCGGACCTATTACCCCTAAATACTGAATGATGTCTCTGTTACATCGGTCCCTTAGTCTTCTTCTTGGTCTCTAAACATCTCTTGTTTTCCATCTCTCCATTTGTTAAAAAATATCTAGTTTAGGCCCTTTCGTTAAGTGGTGGATTAGGTGAGGATGAAATTCGGAGGGGTGGTTATGGTATATTTTATGGAGTTGATTGTTAATATATGAATGATATATTCAAATCAAAGTTGATCTCTAGTTATTCGATTTTCAATCTTACTTGACGTTGTTAGAACAAGTTAAGGGATTATTTATTTGCAAGGAAAAAAAGGAAAATGTTAAAGGATATCCTACTGTCGGATTGACAATAGTATAGACCTGGACTTTGATGCGTTACCCATTGATGATCTACTATTATATTGGGACATGTTATACATCGTTCGAAAGAGTATTTATTTGTCTTTAAAATGATACACATTAGGAGTCAATACCGATCTCGTGTTTTATGTGAGACGACGTAAACCAAATCAAAACAGGGTAAATTCGCGCAAATCCATGACTCGGTCATCTTCACATCTTTGTCGAACAATGACCAGGAGCCACAGAAAAACCAAACTTTTAGCAGAAATGTGTTATATAGTTGTAGTAGTATCCTAGCAATTTGCCTAGGATCTGAAGAGGAGTTTTAATTAAAACCAGACGGAAGTTTTTCCATGATCGCTATAAATCTACTACATTTATCACTTCAAAGTGGCAGTTAAAAAGCTAATTGGAAATGATTTAATAAGGAAATAGCCTTAAGTCGCACCACCCCCATGAAGAGTTCCCAGATCCACCCCTGCTTCTTCTCGAACAATTTTTCCGACATTCCTCTCCATTTCCTCGCTCATGCCACTGTATTTTCTTTCCATCACTCGGCTGGCTTTGATTTTTAAGCAGGTATGGGTAATTAAGTTGGGTAAGCAGTGTTGGTAACTTAAGCAGGTAATATATTCCCTGTTACTCTGTCTGTTTTTTATTTTAGAATTATTTTCGTTGTATCATAATCGTTGTATAATCTCCTTTAAATTCGTTAATTTGAGTGCACTTTCACCTATTGAATTCCTTAAGATTTTCTGAACCTATTCAGCTCGAGATCAGCTTCTTTTTAGAATCTCTGCAGTGCTCGTGTAACTTTCATCCAACTCCAAAGACCATTTCAAGGCATACAACGATCAGTCCATCCAAGACAAACTTCTTCTACAATAATTTTCTCCATCGATAATTTTTGAATTTCTCTCATGGCATTTTAAATTTAATTAAATGCAGCATCAAGTTTATGAATGAAAATACTATATAACTTCCGTTACATTTGTTTCGATTACCTTCAATTATAAACACTGATTTTCGTAAACAACCACTTTGTACATAGACTTCTATAAAATTCTTCAATTCTTCCCATCATTCAAGCTCTTTCTTTCCTCCTCTTTCCGTCTATCATTCCTTCTATCTTCGGAAGCAACACCTCAATAAGTGTCTCATCCTCTTCTTTCCTCTTCAATCGCTTAGTTTCGAGTAATTTCCTCGTATTCCATTCTAAACACCTCAATCTACACCTACCTCCTCCACATTTCAGGGCCGTCTTAATTTGTTGGCACATTTATACAGATTCCAGGGGCAACATTTCTACTATATACCTATTTTGGTGTTTTAAAATTGTTTTATTCAATTTTAGCTTTCCATTTATTGAAAAAAATTCTCTGAAGAGAAATAACTGTTAGATTAAGGTGATATTGGCTTAGTATCCTTAAGAATTTTTGTGTAGAAGACCAACGTAATGAATTTAAGAGTAAATACGAAGGGAAAAAATTAGCCATTACAAAAAACAGGTACTATTTAATTACTTCTCCTTAGAGCCTTGGCCATTTATCAGACGATTCTGCCATCTCTCTTGGTTCTTCAGTTTCATCTTTCCTTTTGTTAGTTCAAATCATCGATCAATACAGTACTAAGCAAAGTGGCGACGTGGACTCGGGAGTAAAATAAATAGCCAGCCCCTGAATTTTGATATTTTTTGCAATTCATGGAACTTATCCATATGGATTTTTATTAGGTTTTACGTGCAAAAACAATGAAATTGAAGAGAAAAACATACTCATAAATCCATCAGCCATCATCAATACCTCCCTGTGATTAGAGATTTCTATGATTAGTGTTATCTCGTTAGGATCGTTCTCAATACCTCTGTTGCTATATCCTCCACCGAGATTCTTTCCAGATGTATCTATTTCTTGTTACATTTCTTGCTACTCTAACCTTTTTACTTCCAAATCCGAATCTTCCTCCAGCAACCAAACACACTTTGCTATTATTTGCTAAAAGTACAATGTTGTCACCGAATCTCATACATTATTCTTTTCTCTCTTAAATCTACTATCCTCCCGTGATAAAACTGATCCTTCATCATTCATTCAAATGGAAAACAATTATCATCGGTATCATAACTATTCAGTTATAATAGTTCATAGCTTCCAGTATTGCTCATTACTGCATTGTATGAAGATGCAGTATATTGCTTGGGTTATTTTGGGTTGCGTGGGTAAATTTTTCCAAAAAGCAACTCCCGAACGCCTAGTAAACTTTCGAGAAATCACGCAAAATGAATTCAGTAACATTTTAGTTAAGGTAGGCAAAGCATTTGAATTAAGTAGGTAAGCAAAACATTTGGATGGACTGTGGAAACTTCATGCAATGTCCGTTTCCTTTTCAATCCGTTTATCCCGACCTACGCATTACCGCGAATAACTAGGTTTATCTTTCTGTCGGATTCGCCTACCTTGATATTTCTTTAATCATCATCGAATGAATATCCTCGCTGGTAAGCAAGAAGAGAAGTGAATCACTTCCTGCAGAAACGCAAGGGCGACTGGGGTCGAAATTTTTAATAAACATCGTGCCTCCGCTCTCTCCCTTGGGAAATTCTCGGAAGTTTTAAGCGCGCTCTCGTGGAAGGGTCGATCGAGGCTGGATGGCGAAGGAAGGGGATCTGGAGCCTCATCATCTCGCCCTATGATGCTCAATTATTAAACAATAATCCCGGATCTAATGTTTGGGACCTCCGCTGGGGCCGCCACTTACCCACTTCGATCCCTCTTTTCGCCTCTCCGAAGCTGTAAAACGAGAGGGGGTAAGGCGATTACTGGGAAAGTATGAAGTTGCGATGTTAACGATGTAGAGATTGTGGGTCGGGAGGGAAATTGATTGGAGCCCGATGTTTCGGCGATGGCGTCGGGGTGTGTAATGGCGCTGAAAAACAAGATGATTGATGAAAGGACGACGCGAGATGGCGAGCAGCTTCATTCGACGTCAGATCTGCTTGCGGCAGCACGGAGATTCTCCGAAGGGTATTTCAGTGAGATGCTGGACACTGAATACGAGCGGACACAATTATCCTATTTTACAATTAGGCGCAGGTGTCGCAAATTAAGTGTCGTCGGTATTTCGGTTCCATGGGCGTGTGAGGGGAATAAAATCCTTTTCTAGATTATCGTTGACGATTCGCCGAGAAGAGTGATTTGTATCGACATTCTTCCATTTGACTTTTCGAGATTATTTCGTGCAGAAGGTCCAGAGACTCCGCCGTTAGTAATTTAGAAGGCATATCTATGTATAAAATTGTTATTAGTTGTAGAAGGATACACTTGGTAAATTTTCCACACTGTATTTATTGGCCTTTTGTTATTAGTTGTTTTTTTTGCGTCATCTATCCTGTGCTGAAATATTCTGTATTATATACTCTTTGACAGATAAAAACCACTTTGTTAATCAAGAAATGGTGTAAGGAAAGTGTTTTTCTTTGTAAGGCAGGAAATGTTATAAACGATGGATTTAGCCGACGCTGTGTGAAGCTCCATAATGGTAGAAGAGGAAATGAATTCCCAAAAGTGTCACTTTTATTGCGATTTTTCGTATTTGCGGCCTGTTAACTGTATGTTAACAGGCCGCATACCGTTTGTATGTTAACTGTCATTAGTTGAAATCGGTCGCCAACAAAAACATTTTCAGTGGAGCTTGGACAAAGTTATTTCCACCTCTATCGCTGGAAATGTTATGAATGTAATCACCTTAGCGATGATGATAAGCGATGAGAAATGCATGGTTCACATGTTTGTATTTAAGCGATGTTGTCGCTTATGTATTTGATTGAGATTCAAGGGATAGTGGCAGCGTTAGTAAGGAAATCTTAGGGGTTTGAAGAAGGAGGCTTAATACCTTAAGGAATCTGTTCAATAGATTATCATTGGTTTATTAGATCGAGCGTTTAGATACCTGTTGCTGTCCATAGACCACTACTTTCTATCATTCTATCGTGCGGCATCAATGCGTAGCGAACAATTAAGTAACCACGGGTCGAATTCAAAAGTGTCGAATCCGTGGTCACGTGTATGATTTTACCGCATTACTAACAATAGAGTGCCTTGATCAAGCGAAGTTAAATTCACGCCGAAGTTTCCAGTCAAGAAAATGTCCTCTTAATTACGTATGATGGTAAATATTACGTCGTCGCTTTCATATAATTCGGCAATTTTGGTACGATTTTGTACTATCCCCATTCGAAATTCAATTTCAGTTCTACGAGGAAAAATGTTGGGAGCTCATTCAAAATGGAAAAATGGTCACGCACAACCTACCAAATAGGTACATACGAATTCAAAGAGGAAGGCATACGTAAGCTAAGTTCCACTAATCGTGACCATTTTTCTTTGGAAAAAGGGCGCTTTGACCGCCAAGCAGGTAAAGCGCTCGAGTTTGAGGGTATGGATCAATCCTCTATTTTAACAAAAATTCTCATGAATCGATAAATATATCTTGCCATCTCCCGAGGCTGTCGAGGCACTTTATAAATAGAATACTACTACCTTTACCTGAGGCTGATGGGCTGCTCCCTCTCCATTCTATCCATTTCATTCAAACATTTCTTCTAAATTTCAATTTACACTCTAGCTACAATCAATATCCTGTATAGCTTTCAGACTGTGTTGTTTCTATTTAATTTCTAACTGTTTCAACTTATTTATTCTATTCTAATTTATTTTTCATCTTTTATTATTCATTATTTATTTATTTATTATATTTATTATTCATTCATTATTTTTTCGTCTATCAAACCACATATGAATGGGGTTTTTATCTGTATATTCTAATATTTTTTTCAATATCTTGCGATATTATGACGCTGAAAGTTGTAAAACTACGATAACTTACCACTTTGATATTAAAAAGGCTTTATTTTCCGATTTATTTTTAGACTTATAGCTCGATTTTCCTGTGTAAACCATGGATTTCACGCTGCTCAACGTCGAAGGCTTCTTTCTGTCAAAAAACGGACCTTTTTTTCGTCAACGCCTCTGAATTCTGACTTTTGATTTTGAACGATTTTCATATGCCGAACAGGAGGAATTTAAGAGCGTGCCTACGGTGGTTGAAGGAAATTCCAAAATACGTATCTAACGAGAAAACAGGGATAATAGCATCACAATGGATCGCTCGAGTCTGCCAGGGTATGTTCCTTACTGTAAAATAATGGAAAAATGTGTATTATTATTCAATGGCTGCTGCCATCTAGATTAAAAATCTGGTGTTAGGGTATCATTTAGATTTTGAGGTATTCATTAATGTGGCAGCGTTCACAGTAAATGCAGTTATTTATATTTATTCATTCAGCGCAGAAAACTAAAAATGGATCTTATGTCCGAAGCCAGAAAAAGAGTATTTTTCGTATCTCATTTGTCATTTCTCGGAAGCTGTGTTATATAGATTTTATTTATTTAATGGGGTACGTCTGGACACTCTAATCTAACCTCTGAGTCGAGAAATTCCCGGGGTAGAGCAATCTGCAGCAGTCAGAGTTACAACGAGAAAGAATTCATTTCTCTTCCCGCCTCTTCTTCAGCCCCTCCTCCTGTGTTGCTTTCGAGGTGCCAAATATTTCTATCAAAAGGAGGCGCTAATCAAATGAAAAATGTCGCGCATCTCTTCGTCTTTTAAATACAGCAATTTCTCCCTCAAAGAACAGGTTACATTCCTGAAAAGTTTTCCTTATGTGACGTTCCTTCCAACTAGAGTTTAATTTCAATTAATTTTGTAATTAAATTTGAGAAGGTGCCGCTTAGTTTTTCTTAGATTCGTGATCAAACCCAAGAAATGAAGGGGAAGACGTACTTTTTCCATAGTTTATTCAGAGGTCGTCTCCGCGACTGATCAGTGAATATAACCTAATGTTATTTTCCGTTTCAATTTATGATTCCGGTATATATCAGAAGAAACTGTGGATAAAGTACATGTTTTTCCTCATTTCTTGGATATGATGGGTTTTCATAAAACTTTGCCCCTACCACTACACTTGGTCGCCGATTTCCAGGAATTCGATCAAACTCACGTCATATTTCATTTCGCGGTGTAATTGGTGACGATGAATCTTGTCTGTGTTTGAAAGCAGATGTGTGCGCTCAGAATCAATCGTTGCGTGAATGAATCCTGTATGTAGGAAACGTCATATGTGAATGAAATCGTCTTTAAACTCGTGAAAATGGGTAAAAATTAAATTGTAGATGTAAATTGTAAATGTAGATCTGAATTAATAAGTAGCACCAAAATTGGTATTTTTGCAGAAATTTCTAATATTGAGCGGCTTCTGAATAATTAATCAGGTAAGTGAAGAGAAAATCAAAAAGGGGTGAAAGTAGGAGATAAGTTTTGACGGAGAAAAGAAAAGGGATTTGCGAAAGTAAAATCTTAGGTTAAATCGGAGGACACGTAGTTGATATGCAGGATTTCCAAGGATAGGTTCCTTATCTGATGGTCCTAACACAGTCTTACCTGGATAAGCGAGAAAACTCTGTTTGACTAATCGACAGGCCCGGTCATTTTCACTTCCGAAAACCGCTATAAGTGAGAAAGTGGAAATATCTGTGAGAGGAATAGTTTTTCACATCCAAACCTCTATAACCGCCTCGCCTTACTCCTCTGTAATCGAGTGTCTCCTGGAAAATACGATGCAGTTCGGCGCATTTTGGCAGGTCACACGCAGGTTTGTTTGAGAGGGGAGAGGTTTGCACTTGCATACAAAGACAATTTAGTTGACTAGTGTCAATCACTGGGAGAACTGCAATGTGTCCTCAGGATGTCTGAAAGAAAAATTAAGGGCGTTTTGTTGAGCGATAAAATTAAAATTGTGTATGCGTTCGAGGGTGGGAAGTTGCAATGTGAGATATTGAGCGAATATCACTATTTCCTTTCCTGTCCGTTTCCTTCTATAAGACCTTAAAAGATAAAAAATCCCCAAAGTACTGTGACTTTGGGGAACTCGGAAATAGGGAAAGAAACCGAGCTCTGACTTTCCTAGCATCAAAAATAGGTGCTATTTGGAATGGATTAAACAAACTCTCGAAAACATTCCCATAGGCTTGGATTAATGGAAACCTCTATAAAATAGTGAAACCGCTGTGAGAAACCTCTATGAGCGAGAAAAAATTGTTGATTCCTTGAAATCCAGGTTTGACAGTATAACCTGAAACCGGACGATATTGTAAGTACTTGATTTATTTAAGTTTTTCTGCAGTATGACCACCGCCGGGAGGCAGCCTTAACCTTTTCCACATCAACTCTTACATTTACATTTACATAAATACCCCGAAAACCACCCTATGGCGTATGGCAGGGGGTGTTAATACGCCAAAGTCCCTGATTATTCATCCTATTTACGCGTCTAATACTATCTGGAAAAAGAGACCTATAATAACTATCCTTTCGTGCAATAATCTCACGAAATTTTTTCGACGTCTGGTCTCGGAAATTGCGTTCGCTAAGCGCAGGAATCACTATGTCGCGTATTTCGTTACGTAAGTCTCTACTCAGGAATTTCTCGAACAATCTGTGCCTAAACTCGTGTCTTCTATCGTCAAGAGAATTCCAGCCGAGAAATTTAATCATATCTGATGTCACTGACACTGCTGTCGAACCTGTAGTCTCCCTTAACGAAACGAGCCGCTCTACGTTGTACGCGCTCTAGTTCCAAAATCAAACCCTTCTCGTTCGGATTCCACACCGCGCAGCAGTACTCAAGAAACGGGCGAACTAGTGAAAAAATAAGCTACCTCTTTGACACACGACTGACTGCCTTTAAGAACGCGGTTACATAGCCTCAATGTCCTATCGGCTGACCCCACTATATCTCGTATATGCGTTTTAAATGATAAATTACTACCTAAATATTTGTATTGACTCACGAATTCTAACGTTGAGCCGCTAATGTTATAGGGAGTTATGCTCACGCTTGTGATCGGAGAGCGGGTCATGCTCATTGCTACACATTTCTCTACGTTTAAACTGAGCTGCCAATCTTTACACCATTTGGTAACAACGTTCAGGTCACTCTGTAATATCAATGAATCCTCCGCGTTTTTTATTTTTCTGTATATAAGGGTGTCGTCCGCTAAGAGCCTTACGTTACTCTTAACGTTGTCTACGATATTGTTTATATAAATAAGGAATAATATCGGCCCAATAACACTGCCCTGAGGTACCCCTGATTTTACTTCCACTTCATCAGAAAAAGCCCCATCTAAGACTATGCGTTTGCTTCTGTATGTCAGGAATTACTTAATCCACTGAATGATTTGATCATCTCTTCAGACCCAATATTTACGTACACCTTATAAATTACATTTTTGTACCAAGTGAACATATTTATATTACATACAAAATACAGATACACAATACTTGTGCTCTTTCCTGTCGAGTCTAACTATTTATCCTATCATATAAATCTTCACTGATAGTGCCAAAGTCAGAAGTTTACACTCTTTCCAAACCACAAAATTTGTTGCATGATGACGTATTATTATTACCATCGACTATTCGTAACACTCTTTTATACATTACTATCATCATAAGAACTTCCTACATCTTTCCCTGAAATCATACTTTCTTTTTGGTTTGAGTATGAAGAAGCTTCTCGGAAAATACAAACCTCAGCCTAATAGCGTATTCGCCTCGAAAGTCTTCGCCAAGGCCGCGTTTCACGGAACCCTAATACTTACGTAATTATTTTGATCGTTATTCGAACATAATTTTTGTATTTCTTATAAATTCCTATAAATTTACCGATTTACCCTTTCCTTCTTGGGATAATTTGAGTTTTTCGGGAAATATTCCTTTATCCTGGGCACCCGCCCGTATGCACACATTTGAGAGAACCCTAGCAGCATCCCGCTTTTGTAAAAATAAACCTCCTACTGTTTATTTGGAGAGTTCAATTTCGCGGCAGTTTATTCAAGTAGATTTTCAAACAACCCTCCTGTAGATGAGAAATTGCGAGAGGCAGAAAATATGAAATATGTCGTGAAAATTCTGCAAAGGCGCGACTGAAGGAATATGACGTCCATTTTCATTGTGCGGAAAAGCAATGCTTTAATAATTATCGTAAACGTCGTCGCCGCAAAGAAGGTCTTTGATTTTCAAAGCGTTTTCAAGTTTAATCTTTCGTAATTGAATTAGCACGGGCTCCGTCCGTCCCTGGCCCTTGACTGTGAAAGGGTTTTTGGCGTAACGGTTCAGTGGCACGGATTAACGGGAGGGAAACGGGACTTCCTTTTCAGCGGTACAGATGAGCGATGATCGTAAACAACGACCATGCACATAAATAAGCTGTGTGTCCCGAGGGAAATGGCGATTTCCTTGCAACTTCTTTTTCTTTCCCATCCTGTACTCCCTCCGAACCATCCTACAAAAAATACTTCACTTTTTTACTTGACGATCGAGCCCAAAATGATGCGACTAACACGGAAAAATAAGACGGTAAATTTACCGCGCTGATTTTAAGAATCAGTTTCCTTCTTTATCTTAAAGTATGCGTATATTCTAAGGCGTACTTCAAGACCTCAGACATCTTGTACAGGATACATTTCTCAAAGATGATTATTTTTTCTAGATTACAATAAAACAAGGTTTTGTTGAAAATGCTTCGTATTATGATTTGTTCATTTCAATAAGTTTATGTTAAATTTATTCATAATATTTGATTCAAAAGTACTGTCACTGCGAGAATGTTGTGTTGCCGATGGAATATCTGCGTAATTGAATCGTTTACTGCCTGTCTTTTCGCATTTTCAATTGCTCAGAGAAAGTGATCCGAAACCTTGATTCGGGGGAAACTTTGCTTCACCTGGAGTCACTGGGTCAAAATACCATATTTTCAACCCTACTATGTGTCTAATCGGGCAGAAAATATTTATTGGATTTTCTTTATCTAAAAATCATTGAATTGAAGTAATTTCTATTTATTACATTTTTTTATTTCCGAACTCAAACATCCATTACAAAGATAATTACAGTGGGAGACGTATACAGTAACAACGGACGAAAACATGCAACCATCCCCTTAACAGGAAAAAAACATGGTAAATCCAGCCTCGAACCTGGGACCTTGGCGTCAGTAGTCCAGCTTGCTAAAGCTTTCCGATACCGAGGTCGGCACAAAATAATTCCTGTGTTTATGAGGATAGATTTAAATTAAATGTAGTTCGAAATTTTTTAAGCGAAAGAGGAAGCGCAAAGCCTTATTTTCATTGTTTTTTCAGGGAGTTAATTTTCTCTCCTGATTATCCTTGAGCACGACAATTAACACGAATGCCAGTATCTCTTTTGCCATATCAGTGAATGTATCCTTAAAAGTAGCTAAAATGTCGCTTGTCTCAAAAAGTTAATCTAGAATATTAGTTGAAATGTTAAGTGTCCCGATGCTTCGCGATGGCGATTATTGTGAAGTGTGGGTAGGTCAAACATGTAGAGAAGAGAAATCAATATTCCGCGGAATTTATTCGTATCTCCTGATCAAGAAGAATTTTCATGGAAATTTCCCTGCGTTTTTTTTTCGCAAAGGTCGAACAGTCTCATAAAAGACCGCGGGTCAAGTCAAAGTCAGTCCCTGACTCGCGGTCTTTTATTCAACTGTTCGACCTTTGCGAAAAAAAACGCAGGGAAATTTCCCTGAAAATTCTTCATCGGGAGATAGGAAGATATTCCGTGGAATATTGATTTCTGTTCGAAAGTAAATGCATTTTTATATTTAAAACATTTTCGATTCATTGCTCTAGCTAACTGAAGGTCTCCCAATATTTGCAATCAAGCGGACCCTTTTGTTCCTGTTCGTGAATAATATCTATCAATGCGTGTAATCAAGATTATCTATATTCTAAAATCTTCAGAAGTTTATTCAAATTGTGAAAAAATTGACCACGGTCAAGATAGTGCCATACTCTGCAATCTCCTCCATGTCTACATCTCGAGTCTATTTGCATTCTTTCCCTATTATATCCATGCCTCTGCAAGTATTCCGCATTTCACCATCTTACTCATGATGTTTTTATCTACGAGTATTTCTCGTATTCATTTCGGTAGAGCTTTGTTTAGTTTTTCCAGATCTTATTTCCATTGTGCCATTCCCAACTATCGTGGGCGGTTCCCGAAATTATCGTGGTAGTTCTCTCCTTTAAAGAATTCCTGTCATTTTTTCCCTTTCCAATTCTTTGTATTTCCTCCCAGGGGGTGGATGTGCGCTAAACGACCTGGGCGCTAGCCGTGGACCACATACTATAAGTTATCCAAGAATAAACTACTCGCCCTTCTTTTATGTAGAATATCCTCCCGGTGGGGTCTCAAAATTTAGCCTTTGGCGCATGTGCCTCCAGATTCGCCCTTCACATTCATGATAATGAATGATTAGGAGCTGTGGAGAATTTAGAGGATTAGGAAACTGATCGCAGTGGTACGAAGGAGAGAACACCGTGTTGGCCAGCATGTTGTCTTAGATGGTAGGCTTAGATTTATACAGTTCAAAGAATAGCATAGAAAAAGAGGAATCCAAGATCTGAAGGGAGAGCTGAAGAGAGGGAACAACCAAAGAGCTAAATGTACAATGTAACTACGGTCCAGTCGTAAAAACAATTACGAATGTACGCATATCAACTCCGATTTTTGACCTCTGCTTTTACATTGTTCGGATAAATTACATCTCCTCTATCTTATCATAAAAAGTGTACTCGATTGTGGCGGAATGAACCTCTTCTTTGCGTGCAGTGCAAGAGGATCATTCAGCCGCTCTGGAATTGCCCTTGCATTCGGTAGCGAACGAGCTGTCATAAGCGATGCCATAACAAACAATCAGGTCCGGTCATCGGTTTGCTTTCCGTTCCATGGCTAATATGCGCCGATTGCCTCTTTACGAAGGATCCTTTTACGACCGCCGTCAAACGGAATGTTTTCACAGATGGGATTAGCATCCAAGTGGGGGTGGCGTCGGGGGCGGGGCGTCGCTCACCAATGGGAGAGCGTCTTCTGGTGGGCGTGGCTTGGACCGCGTCCTGCCCCTTGGCGCCCGCCGCTCAGGCCGTCACTTCTAGTTTCGTCTCACGTTCAGAGCAGTACAGCACCCGCGCTCAAGGAGAGATGCAGTCTTATCGCGCAGGTGATTGCGGCCCGCGCGGTATGGACCAGTCGCCATTCGCACCCATTCGAAGACTCGGCTTCCTGTGCGAGGAAGAGAGTCCTCCGCCCGCCAACGGGTCGCCTCCGAAGGCAGCCACCGGATCTCAGCGAGAATCGGTCGAAGGAGCAGGTGAGAGTCTTAGTGTGTCCGCGGAGAAAGTCGGCGACAGTTGTGAACGGTTTTGAGGAGAGGTCTTCTTCGTCTCATACGAAAGAGTGTTCGTTTGAAACGTCGTTCGTCAAGTGAAAACTGATGTGATTACACTTCACATACGTGCTCTTGTGTCACGCTATTCCACGAAAGTGCCCCCACTGTTGTAACAGTTATCAACCCTTAATCTTTCGCTTTAGACATTCATAAATCATTTCTTGCGTGCCTTTGTAATTCACCTAGCTACGTAAATTAATTCAGTTTTCATTCTCCTTAAAATGTTTGTCATTCTCTAAGAACTCCCTACATGTGTCAATACCCATGTACAACGTTCCCTTCACCGTGGTGGTGCCGACTTTTTACTCTTACGTTCTTTCATTACAACTAAGAGCCTACCCTGTATATTCTTTTCTCTCATTATCCTCATAGAGTCCAATCCTATCGCTTCAGATGGGTTGAAGCACACTTCTTTCTACAAGCATTCCCGTGTCTTTCATTAGTTCCTCAGGTCTGTTTACACGCCGCAATTGAATGTTTAAGTTAATGCATGTATGAATGTTATGAGAACTTTGCACGTAATCATAGTGTAATTAGGAAATGAGGTCAGGTCATTTTCTGGAATGATTTTCGCTCTTATAGTTTTGTTTAAATAACCAGGATTAATGTTTACCGCATAACCCACTCACGGCCATGACGTATACTCATAAGCTGTTTAATCATCAATTATTATAAACTTTCATTCCTTCTATTTTCTTTTTTAAATATTGAGTGTAAGAAGAAAGCTATTTTTAATTGAATTCAGAGATTGATCATAAATATTTCTGATTCTTGAGAATCTCTAGATTAAAATGAAGCAATTCTTTCTTCATTTACGTAGCTAAATACTGAAAACATGCAGTAGAAACGTTCTAATGCCGTGAAAACTCATTCTTTTTTAATTGCTGTTTATATTTAAAGTTGATTGTGTCAGAATACCAGTCTTTCAGATTGATTTATTCCTCTATATGTTGATATATATTTATGTTTTTGATAAATCCTTTTATACATAAAGAATACTGAGCTTGCGTTTAAAATGTACTTACACATTTTCCGATCAACGATGAATGGAATTCGTTTAGGCTACGTTGCTACTGTGGAAATTATCTTGTTGGCATTTTTAAATTCCTCTGTTTATGTCGTTTCTCCTGCGTTCTTATAGAGCTATTTGTTATTATATTGACGTTCATCGTATCTTACGTACACGATTAAGATAATTTATTTAATTGTAGAAGAAATTTCTTGCCACGTTAATACGCACACTTGTCTGACAAATTCTCAGGATTTACAACCCCGAAATAATTGCCTAGACAAATGATTACTTCTAGTCGTTTTACCGCACTACGTTAGAGGTTTTGTAGTAAGATAAGGATTTGTGGGTTAATCCACCCCCTGCCACTTTCCACTCGTGGACTAGGGAGATGATATGTAAGTGTAAAACGAAGACCTTGTATCAGAATCCTTGGATTTGGAACTAATATGTATTTTACTATTTACTGTTGATTAAATTATGGCAGCATCCTATTATTTGCTGTTCCATTATGTTAAGATGAAAGAAGCTTTGAGATGTCCCTAAGAAGTTGTTTTGCGTTGTACCGTTTGTTCCCACCTATAGTCGTACGTTTACTTTAAGATATTCTACGACAAATTAGTAGGCGTAACGCACATGATTTTTGCCATTGTTAAATCAATAAACAAAAGTCGGAAATCGTAGTCGTTGGAAGATAAAATATCGAAACTTAGGAACTTGTTTTGAAAATTTAAGGTTTATTTTTTAACATTTTCCTAACTTACTTCGTATATTTAGAGAAAGACTTGATTTTATTTAGCCTGGGGCAGATGAAGCCTTGTGGCCGGTATATTTATAGATGTGGATGTATAGATTAGTTCTTTCTGACTACTCCTCGATGGTTGGGGGTTGTCCCACTTTTCAGGTGAAGATGCAAAAGAAATAGGAAAAAGAGTAAAAATGTATTCTATTCATGGACTCCTTTTTATTTCATTTAGTTAGTACAGCGATACACATGAGAGCCACAAAAAAATTGATAACAGTGTCGATGCTAAACTTGTTGTTGTTTAAACTAAAAATTTCGCAAATATTAAGGAAATATTTACAAATATCTCGAGAACAAAGGTTTACGACTTATTTGTAAATATTTCCCCACCTTCTGTTTTACAAACGTGACAAAAAAAACCGGAAAACAGTTGATGTTTGCAATATTAAACAGTTTTGTAGGATTATTGATTATTCTGCCGGTGAACTGTTTGTACATATATACATAGCAGTGCTCGTAGATGTACTAAAAAAATTTCCGGGTATCTTCTGGCTTTTAGTTCGTTAGGAGTTTTCTGCTAATACACTGCAATTTCAATATTTGGGAGGGACACTCCAATGACCTCGCGAAAGTCAAAAGTTTGAGAATAAGCGTTTTACCCTGATTTTAATTCACAAATTGAACATTCGAAATACGAATTACTTCTTTCGACTAAATGTAATGTAATATTTGGTATGCTGTATTTATTTGTACCTTCAGCACAATCCAGTATTGGTCCCTAAATATTGTTTTAGTCGGTAATTTCTTTGTTGATAAAGTGCACATTTCAGGTCTCATCACTCAGTCGTTGAAAGAAGTGATTGATATGTATGAGAATTCTTGGAGGAAAGGTGATCTAAGCCAGACTTAATATTATCTTTACCTCGCTTATATAGACAGAAATAATTAATTCAGAAAGATTTTTGGAAGACTATTATACGACCACCCCAGCTAATTTTGACTATCTGACGATTGACGTCACACGTGAGAGGCGGGAAGTCAAGTTATCTATTGTGATTCGCGTCAGTAGATATATATATAAATCGGGCTGTCTAAAACCGTATGAGGTCAATATGAATCTCGATGCAAGAATTATTTCATCACATTTATGCATTAGCACATTGGAATGTTGGTAGGTGTATTCCGCGCCGAGCCCCCATAATGCTAGGGTCTTCACTTGTAATTCGTCTCCTGTTCAGTCAGTCCTGGACTTTCGCTGCGGTTTCACTGCATTTAAAAATATGTTCTGGAATAAGCGAGCGATGCCAATTGCATTGTTTTTCCGGCTCCGTTAGTTTCCGGCGGTGGTAGATTGGCATGCCGACGACTGAGGGACGAGTGGGCCGCCGGCGACACTCTCTGGCGTCGCCCTCGAGTGCTTCCTTGTCTCCACTCCTAATGACGCACACCCTTAAAGGACCTTTTTAAAAGCCTTCTCCTTTTGCCGATTCCTTCGCGATAAACTAATTCATCCAGTGGCCGACTGAAAGATGTCGCCCTTCCGACTCGCGTCTGTTTTTTCAGTCCGTGATTTGATCGGCGAGAAGATTTGTTGAAACCCGAAACGCTGTCTTTGAGTTCTGGATTTATTAAACATTTTCAAGTGTTATTAAATCCATACATTTAGGGTTCACTTCAATTAACTGTGTTTTAGGGCTTATAATCAATAGGGAATACTTTGTGAAACATCTCGGAAATGGGCGGGTGACGTTTAGTAATCTGGGAAACGACGAGTTACGAAAGTTCGGAGCATTGAAAAAAGTTTTCTGAAAATAGGAAGTAAAACTTTGAATAAAAATTTACTACTTGCGATTTCGATAGAATTATTGAAAATTTATCATATGGGCTGAGCAGCAGTTTTCAGTGCTTAGCTTTTGAAAAGAATAATGGTGAATGGAAGAAATGAGATCAAGACCACGAATAATTAAAAACGAGAGATGATTGACTCAAACACATTGAATTCATATGTTAACACTTCAAGCCGCCAGTAGTGAGTGGCAGGGGGTGTATCAACTTCATAATCCCCATCTTTTCGCACAGAATTTTAGTTTCTGTAATTCTCTAGTTAGTTGGCACAAATATATTTATCTTTCCGAATAATTGCGCCTATTCTTGAAGTATTTTATGGGAGCCTATTTATAAATTCTTATGCTTTTGTATTTTCGCCCTCGAAAGGAAGCAAATGAAAAGCGTTTATTTGAAAAATTTAGGGAAAGAACCTTGACGTAGAACATGAAAGGTATTATGTGACCGCCCTCAACTTCGGCCAATCCGACAATGAGAGTAATATTAGAGAAATAGACGCCAGAAATAGTTGTAAAAAATTATTATTTCTACGCGTTAGTCATAAGCGAAAGAGGCTTAATTTTTATGCCTCCCTCCAATCGCCTACATGCGGCTTGCAAGGCGTCAACGTAGATTTGGATGGTTTCATAGATCGGTGCTCGAAGACCTGCAGTGTCTTTAACAGATTAATTTCCTTTACTTTTTAACATATCCTTCGCTAAGATAATTGCCCTTCCGTAAACCATCAGTTCTATAAGTATTCAGTCCAATAATTAATCAGTTCTCCTGAGGCGAATTTGGCGGATTTGAAAATCAATTGTGGGTGAGAACGGTGCTCTTTCCTCGCATTTTATGGAGGCTATACATCGTCTATTCTTTTCTTTTTTATTATCCGAAGCGACATAATAGGAGATCGAATTCGGAATAATAAATTCATGGAATTGAAAATTTTCAAAGAATTAAGAAGTTTTTACAACTCATGCGTAAAAACAATGTATACAATTTTTGTGCAATTCGCAAGGGAGGTAGTGTCACAAAAACCTGTCATCATATAAATTCGAGCTCGGTTGGAGCAGATTCAGCAGAAGTTGTTTGAGAAGCACTCAGGTGGTTATGTGAGATTCCTCTTCATATCTCTTCTGTATAGACAGTAAAAATTTAAGTTGACTGCGTTTACTGTAAAAAATAAATGTTTTGTGGGAGCATTTGGATAACAAATCGATTTTAAGGCAGTTTTGGCCTGATTTATATTTCTTTTACTTATTAAGAACCATACATGTCACAATTTTAGAAAAATATCTCGCTGTTATGAATCGCGAGCCCACCCTTTGTACTCGCAGTTTAATATCCTTGCGGAGCCATATATATTTGTGGCTGCTATTGCACGTTAGGCCATATGTGCACCGTCCCAACGACCGCAGTTTTTCTCTCTTTACAGTTTTCGCGTACTGAATCATCGTAAATACCACCAGATTTACTACGGAATATCTACCGCGTCTCGTCAATGCCAAGAAAATTTAGGCTCCAGCGCGTCTCTTTAGTGATTTTTTTGAGCGCGAATGCTCGAGATCAATAAGCAGCGGAGAAAGAGTCCAGAAGATGGTTTGAATGGCGCCGGAGCGAGTGCTTGGCGCGGCAGCGATGAACGGAGTTCCTTTGTGTCGACAAAAACGAATGCATTTTAATGGCGTCGGGAGCGAAAGCTCTTTTGATGGTCGATGATTAGGATTGAGGCAAAAGACAGACAGCCTTTAATCGGTGCCATCCCTCGATTGTGCCACATGATCGGACTTCCATGTATTACACGCAGACAACACTCGTGTTTGTTGCGCGTTACCGCTTCTTGCGGCGTTTATGTCTTGCCTTAAAAGCGATACTTACGAACCCTTCGGTTTTTACTACGTGTAGGAGCGATTACGTAAGCGCCCGAAAAAGTGGAACGGCGACGTTGGAGGGCTATTGCGTGGATCGGAGAATGAATCTGTCGCGGAGATCGAAGACGATGACGTCCGTAGATGGCCATCATGCGGATTCATCGCTTTCGGAGAACTTTTCTCGTAAATTAAAATTCATCATCACCAATGGTTATCAATACGAGGATTTCTTTACTGCGGAACCAATCGCCTCCTTCATAACTTGCCATCGCCTCTCTCTCAAAATTTAACCGATGACATCCTCCATAACTCATACCTTCCGCAATGGCTTTTTTTCTGGAGAATGTCCCAATTTGTGTGCTTTATTAAGTATTCTCTTTTAGTAATGAATGCTTTTTACTGACTTCTCTCTTTTCTCTGGCTCCTCGAAGATGCTCGATCTTCGGTATTTTCAATTTCCTTCCGTAACAACACATCTTAACTTCTGACCACCCCTTCTCTGCTTGTGATATTGTCCATGCTTCTCAGCCTTAACTACTAGAGAAAATTCCATGTATATTACGTCTTTATCAACAGTTCCAGGCTTGATTTAGATTCGGTTTTGCTTTGGCAGCAGCCGTCGAACGTGGTCGTTTTTTTCTCTCAGATGATATAGCCCCTGCGCAAGATTAATGTTACTCTCTACACTGAATAGAGTTTCTTTTCCTTACATTTTAGAATAAACTATTTATGCAAAGGAAAATATCAAAGAACAAGTTCAGCGATTCAAATTTTACTGTTAATTAGTTATCTGCTAGTCACTGAAGCTCATATGCATGAAATATGTCTATTGCTACACTTGATGAGTATTCGAACCGATAATCACTCCGGTGAAAATAACAGCTTTTAGAGATTTAGTTTTCGGTACGGATCCGATTTGATACTCTGATTTAAGTATCTCTAAAATTAAGTGCACCACTGTGTCAAGGTATTATCGAAGTTGGACTTTAAGTATCGACAAACCGCTGAATTAACTATTGGAGGAAATTTGCCAATTTATTTTCTCACAAGCTAATAAATTAGACTGAATGGTCGTTCTTCGACTCGGATTTAGTTTCTCCTGTTTTATCGGTGACGTACAGAATTTTTAGGATGTGTCATTAAAGAACCATAATGTTGTCTCTTTATTTCGATGTTTTTGAGGAACGAAATACTAGCCTTACGAATGCATTCATCGTTATTTTAATAATATATCAGTCAATATTCCTTTGCACTCACTAAAATGTTTACCGTAATTCTTTATAAACATTTACCTTAGTTACCCCTTTGTGATCCCGTTTATCATTGTGCTATGAGGCGCTTTCATTTGTCGCTCACTTTCCGTCGCCTTCCCCCCGTTTATCTCACGATTGTTGACACCCACGTAGAAACTGATTTCAGGAAGAGGCTCTACATAAGTTAAATGAGGAAATATAGGAAAGTGCATGATGTAGGTGGCCGGAACTGCCATCTTTCGGTGGGAAAATCGATGAATCACGAGGGAAGCTGCGACGGAAGCACTCGAGGAGAGTGCTTATCCACTCAAGTGCGATGAGCTTTCGCAGTCCATTAGCGTCGGCGAATGAAAGCAGCTCCCGAAGACGCTGAGAACGGGGCCACCGAAGGCGCCTCGCAGCTGCAGCCCCGCTTTTTATCGCATGCCGATATGGAGCGTTTGAAAACCAAACGAATTTCCGCTACTTATCAGTCAAACGACTTTGGAACATCCCGACCGAATTATCCACTGAGAACTGTTTCAATGCACGCGTTCTATGCAAAAAAAGCTCCGCCTTGAATGGAGTCTGTCCGACCGTAAAATGTACTGCGGAGACTAAGTACCAGCGCCAAGATTCCTGCCCAGAGGTGGGAACCATTTTTCGTCACTTTTTCAAATGCATGTATTTCAATAATTTCGTCTTGTTTGTTACGTCAAGTGAAAATGAAGTATAAAATATTATAATTAGGTGTGTATAGCGATTCAATTCGTTTTCATAAGTTAAATGCTGTCTTTTAAATATTTCAATGTTGGTTACTGGTGTTTTAGTGTGCACTGACGGTTTTATTCGCAGCCCAGGGATTCATATGCAAGCTGCTGGTTTCTTAAACAGCCAACTGCTGCAATTAGGGCCGACCCGAGGGGTGTAAGTGCTCCGGGCTTGGAGTCATGCTGCGCCACTAATTCTTTTTCGCATTATTCTAGATTAATGCGTTAAAAATGTCCAATATTTTATATTTTAAATTATCCAACTTTTCAAGAGATCAATTGTTAACTCAACAAATTAAAAGTCAATACATATAAATACATTTTATAAAGACGATTACTAATAAATTAATTTATGTAGCAACTATTAATTACTACTAATTGCACTAATTAATTTATGTAGCACATAAAAACAAAGAAAATAGATTGACGATGAAAAGCATATGCACTCTAATATTGGGCGATTATTATTGGTTTTGATCAATTAATTACAAAAATTTACCCGAAAACTTCCTATTAAGAATCGATTTTACAATCCCATGAATATTCCCATTAACGATCAAATAAAATTCTTTAGAAAACTCTTAGCCATTTACCACTCATCTTTACAGTGATGAACTTCCTACAGGTTATTTCATAAATGGTTTGTCTATGTAAAGATCACTAATGTATATGCCTTATAAACCCTCGGACTAACGTCATACGTCACTCAAACTGCGGCGTCCCAGGCTAAAATATTTTCAGTAAAGGCTTATGTTAACCTGCTCTAGCTTCCGAATGTCTGGCTATCAAACTTTGCGCGGAATCCCTTGGAGACCGTTTCGTTGAATTCTATGCAATAGAACATGCCATACGTTTTCAATCGTCAGTTTCCGATCATAAGTTTAAATTAATGAGCCTGAGATCTCCATGGCAAAAGCATTTGGGATGGCGTACTCACGGAACGACTTTACTCGTTGCAAAGGTTAATAGAAGTAATCAACCTTTGAATTTGTTAAACTTTTCAATTTGCTGCAGGAAGAAAAGCGGTATTCAAAGATGTTAAAATCGATGAGAAAATGTTTCTGTAGATACTAATCGAGTCCGTCATCTAATGTCATTTCTGTGCATCTTTTGTCATGGGGTTATAGTAGATTTTCTTATGCTGGGAAACATTTAATTTTCTTGTCTTCTTATCCTTATTTGCTTTTGTTTGTCAATTTTTCTGCAACTGAGAGATTATTAGTCGGTCCGACTAAGTCTCCAAGAATTGATCGCGAGTAAAAGATTAGGGAATAAAATCGTCGAAATTCGGCTCCCACTGTCGGTGGGAGTATTTTTGTGCACGTGCCACCTCCACATATTTTATTTAGATTTTTAATATAATCTGAAGCATAAAAGGTTGCCTTTTGTTTATTCGAAAGATATTTGCCCTGGAAACGAAAAAGGCAGACGAATGAAACAAGAACCTTGAGAAACTTTAGAGCAGCGGAATGTATGACCAAAATTAAATTCCGAGGTGTATGGTTAAATATTTATTTTTGACTTAACTTTGAAAATATGCAACTGAGATAATTGTAGCAACCATGACTTCGGATTGTCGACCCACTGAGTCATCTTTTGAGTTACCTGCAATCCAATCGTGGTCTATCTCAAGGAATAATAACATAATTCGAAATTTTATTTAAGTTTGAAGCTTGGAAGGATTTCTCGTGTTCAATTGTGTAACAAAGAATTTAGTTAAGTGTATCCAAAGTGTGCCAGTCCAAAGAATTGGGTGATAGGTAACTTTGCATAACAAGGCGTCCTTACCAAGAAGAAACGGACGTAGAAAAAGTCTGACAGGACTGCACGTCTAATTGTTCTAGCTCGTTAGCTCAGTTGGCAAGAGTAGTCACTCGGAGTGGAAGATCCGGGTTCGAGTCTCGGTCCTGTCACTTTCTTCACGTCTGTTCCTCGTTTGGAACAACTGTGTAACGACTATTGCCGTTTTAGTACCGTATGTTTTATCCAGAGTTTTGCAATAGTTTCGGTCTTGGAGATTTGAGCTTAGGATCAAGATCGTTGACGGTGATGATGTATTTGTGACTCATAAGCGACCAGTTTAATGATGGGAGGTTTGATCGTTTGCCTTCGCATCAATACTAATAAATCCATCGGAGGGCTATTTCGGCGCGATGACGTAATATGCGAATATCGGGACGACCACTTCATCTCCGAGAAGTTTCCGTTCCCAGAAAATGAATTGCGCTCTCTCCGCTGCGGACACCGAAACACAAAGCAAACAGTCAATGTTTATTTTTCTTTCTTCGGCGGGAATGATGGCAATTAATTTTATGGATCCTTTCTACACCTTTGAATTGTTTGCTTCCCTCCGTGATCATCGTAAGTCTAAGCCATTGTTAGGCTTCGTAGTTGCCCCCCCAAGTTGTATGAAAAATTCCCTTGCGTAACATAAATTTCATTTCTTTACAACTAAGAACATTCTATCAGAGCAATATTTTGTATAATGATGATCAGCATTTAATAATTGATAGTTATTTTTATGGAGGGGTACTTATAAGAGGACGAACATGTTAAGAACAAAAAAATCTTCATTTGAGGAACGCAAAAAGCATCGAACATTGCCACATGATTTCCACGTTAAATAAAGCGCTTCCGGCTACGGTTTATATGGGCTGTCATCATTGACTAATGTATCTTTCAGTGCAATAGTCGAAAGCGTTGAAATTATTTGGGAAGCAAAAAGTTGATAGCCAACACGACGATTTAGCTATTAGAAAAAGGATCGTTTGTGAAAGATTCACAGCGATAAGCTTGCTATATGAAACCTCGTATCTTCGCGCAACCAATGTGACGTTCCTTGTGGTTGTTGCAGGTGAATCTCCGCCGCCGTCTGGCAACGCGTCCGCGCCGTCGTCCCCCGCAGACGGCACCCGCGCCTCGGCGCCTCCGAGCAGCGAACAGGGCATCAGGAGGTACCGCACGGCGTTCACGAGGGAGCAGCTGTCACGACTCGAGAAGGAGTTCTTCAAGGAAAACTACGTGTCTCGGCCGAGGAGGTGCGAACTGGCAGCACAACTCAATCTACCGGAGTCCACGATCAAGGTGAGGCGCCACGGATTTACATAAATGATTTCTTTTCGCTGATGGTGATGTTAAATTCTGTTTGTAGTCTGCGTGAATATTGTGTTTAAGAAATAAAGTAGGTATCTGATTGGTATCAGCAGTACATAAAAGGATTGGAGTAAAGATGGCAATGACCCCCCTATGATGTACTAGTTATTGGAATATTCGAAACACTATTATCGCAATGTATCGGACATTCTCATTATTTAACTAATCTGGTGTCAGCGTTAAATTTGAAGAAAGGTAACAATTTATTCATTTTTTCCTGTTTGCTGTATTAATTGACGATTCTGCCCATAAGAAATAGTAACGCTGTTATTGCTTGAGAAGGAGCACAAATTTAGAACTGTTTTGATAATAGTTTTGCATTGCAATGATAGCCGTTGACTTTAATCGAGAAGTGAGGATATGATGTTAAATCATCATTGGATTTTCAAATTTAACAATAGGTTAATAACTGTTCGGAAGAAAATTCATCCGGCAGTGTCGTAATTGTTAATGGTTATGCAATGTCATAATTATAATGGTTGCATTTATTCAGTCACGACGGAACTGGACGTGAGAGAGTCCATCGTGGGAGTAAGGTTAATTTTCCTCAAAATTACAGTCAAAAGCTGTTATATTGCGTCATGAAATGCAACGTTTACTTGTCACGTCTCAGTTAATAATGTCTCTTCATCTCATGTCTATCTAAGTCTCAAATACATTCGCATCGGCGTGTTGGAGAGTAATAAAGCAATGCCATCATTAATTTATTAATTGCTATTACGTAACGTTCGAAGAAAAACCAATTTTTAAAACAACTTGTACTTGTAAATTTTTATCTCTTATTTCACATTAATTTTCGAATCGGCCGTTTTTATGAGAGGCGCATAATTCTCATTACATCTTCAGAGAACGTACTTTCTCTTAATTTTCGGATTAAGCGTAAGCTAGATTTTTTATCTCCTTTCTGCCAAGCTACTTGCGTCACACACAATTTGAGTAGCGCTCTTCATCATGTCGTAGTTCTTTTAGCGGATGAATCTCCATCTTACCTTGAACCTTCTTGAGTACTCGAATGCAGATTTCCTCCGAATATACTCGACGCATATTATTCCAGAAGGAGCCAGAGTTAGACCATGGCAGACTTGAGAGAAGTGGCATCGCTTTCTCCCCTTCACCATCTCACCTACCGACAATAGGCTTCGCGAAACTGAGGTTTTAATTGCTCCGCCGTAGATTTATCGTACGTGGGTTCCATGGTTTGTTATTCTTGTGTGTGACCACTAGTTATTTAATCGAATTGACTTCTTCTACGTTTACCTCTCGATGTTCGTGGGTAATCCTAACGCAGTTGTATCCTTTCGAAGAATTCTACTACGGAAGATATACTTACATATATAACCCATTTCGTATAATTTTATCACATCATCCACATCTTATGAAAACGTTACTTAACGTTCGCTATTTTCTTGTTTATTACTGACTCGTCCGAGAAAAAATTCTAGCATTCTTCGTTATTAAATCGTTCACGTATTTTGCTCTGGTATTAATCTTATCTGATATAATCTACTAGCCATCAATTAAAAAGGCGCAAAGAAGGCGAATGAAGTGATCTCTTAGTTCGCGTGCGAATCGGCTTAATACATCGCAGATGGTTCCATTCTAACGATTCGACGTCACACCTGAAGGAATATGAATCGATGAAGAAGGCGTATCAGCAGATGCGATGTGACAGAGTTGCTCCCGGTGGATCTGCTTATGGAGTGGCGGCGTCGATTAAAGGTGTGGAATGATGGGAAGGCGCGAAGTGGCCTCTGACCGTGGGCGGTCGCCTCTGATGGAGGCCTTCGTCCCCCACTTAGCGGCATAATGCGGAAAATCTCACCGAAAGGGTTTATATCCTTCGCATTCCTCTCTTTGTCCCTCCCCGCCCTCCTCACTGCACATTGTTCGAGGCAACAAATAATAATCATGTCGGCGATACATATTGCATCCCATTCGAACCGTTTTTCGTAGCGAAAGTCTCGGGTGGAAGTTACTTCGGGTTGGGTCGGGATTTTAATGTAAGCAGTTTTTGAAGGACTCTTCTTGATCTCGTGTTAAAAGCCTTCCGTTTCTTTTCGGAATAGCGACCGATTTGTTGTTTGCATCATTCTCGCGTCCGAAGAACGTTTAGTCGACGAATGTCTATATCTGCGAAGGCACTCCTTTTTTCTTATCTCGGTCGTAACGATTCGTGTGTCACGCAAATATTTGTTCAAGTTGTGTGGTCCCGTAATTTCAACAGAGAATTGTATCGTTAGTACGAAACGCTACTTATGTTTCATTACTGTGGTGATCGACGAATGTGGATATTTATATCGGAGAGAACTTTTGTTAAAAAGGAATTACTCATTAACAATACGGATGTTTGAATGTGGCTAATTGGTATGCGAAGCGTAGGAGGTGTTGAAGAGAGCAATTTGTTCTAATAATATAATGACGCTCTTAGTGCCTGTATAGATATTGGTAAGAAAGAACTGCGATGGATGAGACATGACAGCAGAGACAAATACAAATAGTGTTTCTTAGTTTCGAACCGGAAACAAAAACGAAAACACTTGTTCCATTAATACTGGAAGTCGCCATGAAAGCACTGTTAAAACTGTCATCTGTGGCTAGATCATGCGCTGCATCGGATGGAAGGGCTGAGAGAGGGCTTTTTGAAATTTCACGTTTCACCCAGAGAAAGTTTGTCTGACTCTGCCAGAATAAGAATGACAATGAAAAAGTCTTAACGTGACGTAAAAAAACGAAGTCAAGGCTTTGAAAAACGCCGCAGGTACTGGAAGGTGTTTTTCGTTGGCGGAATCGTGTAAAAACTTGATGAAAAGAAACCAATTACTTCGTTTTCCTTATTAAATGTGTTAATTCTACGTAAGCGTCATCGCTGCATTAAATCGAAACCGAATATAAGTATCAGATTTAATTACAATAATATTCTCTATTTTACAATAAATCTCACATCTCACCGTTGTCGTGGGCTTAAAGATTTTATTGTAAGTGGTGCATCACAATGCATTCAGTTTCACTTATTACCCTAAGGATTATAGGCTCTTATTTTTAGTAAAGATTCTTCTTCGGCTTATTAGTATGGCCTTTGCATATCCAACTACTCTTCGATACATATGTTAGTTAATAGGAAGGCTTACGGGCGTTAAGTAGTACAAAAATCATAAATAATTCATGCGCCCTCGCAAATTTTGATACCACTTATTATCGGTCTAAGTCAACCGCAACCCCAAATACATATAATCGTTTCAAAATAATGGATCGAAGAAAATTTTTATGATCGAATGAGTTATATTAGTAATTTTATGAAACGCCTTATCAAGTTTAATTTTGTTTCGCCGAGGAATTCGTTGATTTGAATGGGAGATGAAGGGGAGGGCGACGGGAGTAAATCACGTGAAAAAGTGTTGATTAGCGAAGGAGAGAGCCAAGAGTTTCCTCTTTACCTTTCAATTAGCGTCCGCGCGCAGTCGGGCAATAAAAAGCCATAGCGCGCATATCTTTTGATTCGGCTTTGGACCGCCATCTTGGCCTCAGCGCCAAATACAAAGGCTGTCCAGACGCCGCCTTCGAATGAAGTTCTCAGATCTATCTGAAGATGGTCTTAAGCTTAAGCTAAAGTCAGGATGTTCGTACGAATTCTACCGGAATTTAGGATCAGGATATAGTGGATCACCCTCTGGGTTCTGCCCAGAGATCGGATTAACCGGTTTTGGTCTTTCATCCCAGGTGGAAATAATTTCATGATACTTATTTTAAAACGGCACGATGAACGTATCGTTTCTGTTTTACTTTAGTTAGCAAATTCGGAATTCAATGGGAAAATAATCTAAAAGTCATTCCAGTTTAATTAAGTTTTTTCTTTATTCATTAATTAATATGTATTATTTTAGTGTATTATACGCGTTCTGATAATCTTTCTGAAAGGTAATATGACTTATTAAAATAGCAATACGGATATCTGATTGTGGTTGACTTAACAATGGTTCACTAGGAAAAGAGTGTAGAGTTATGCAAACTTTCCGGCATATTCGAAAAAGTAGCCGTAGCACCTGCGTCGCATTGACTTTCCCAAGTGCAGACTTAAATGAGATGTCGAGCTTATGTGAAATTTATTCTAAGAAGTCGCATTGTCATAGAGACTTAAAACGTCAGTCACGCCAGCCTAGTGAGCGATTCAACTGTAGTGGTGATTTGAGCATGAATTCTTCTCGGAAATGTATTCCTTAGCCATTAGAAAAGGAGAATTATAGATTTCTTCGCGTATATAATTTGAATGTAAAAACATAACTCCTAATTAAGGGGAATAGAAGTATAGAAATAATTTTAAAATCATGTTCATCCTTATGGTGACGTTGCGTCTTCAAGCATCGTCTCTTGCCATTAAAATTCTGCCTGGTGTTATAAAAGTTATTTCTAAGGTAAAATTACAATTTAAAGGCTTTCTATTTCAAATTGTCCTTTTTGGACCGTAAATCTTTGCTAATTTTATAATTTTAGTAGTAATTTCCCTGAAGATTTGAATGGGATAATGGAAAGTGTTCATAGATTTAGTTGATTCAATCATGCTGTTATTTGAACCAGTAGCGTATTATAAACTTCATTTTATGGAGGAGAACATGATAACTAGATCATAGAGAATTTATGAAGGCAGAATTAGGAAAACCTTCATTCCGAGAAAAAAATGTTTTGACTGATCTATCGCTGTATATAAACATGGAATTGCGTGTGGACGTTTTAAATGTTGACCTAATCGGGATGTGAATAGATATCTTGTCCTTTTTAATGCTAAAACCAAGGAGTATTTTTCTCCTCCCCGAATATGCCTCCGACTTGAGAAGAGTTATTTCTTCGCTTCGCATCGATTCTAATAATTCATGAATTAAAATCCCGTGGTTGACAAAGAGCTTAATGCAGAAAAGTGGAGGCGGGAGCTGTTTGCAGATATCATAAGCGATAAGGTAGGATATTGTCGAAGAGGCGGTATCCTAGGAGAAAATGGAGACGGCGACAGTGTTTAAAAAAGTGGGAAATTACCCACAAGTGCTTAGCGGCGGTGATGTGGCGGCGGATCAAAGGCGAGGGCAGCGGAGGTCACACGCGCTCCCGTCGGCGGCCCCTTTGATCACTACAACACATTCCATTCCACGCCTTTTCACGGCGCAGCGCCGTGCGTCAATTTTCACCCTTTGATACGCGCGGTGGGCGATTGCAGCGCTCTCCTGCGGAGGGACCTCAAACACTCAACGTGCACGACATTTATTCCACTTGATACTTCCTTCTGCTTGATAACTTTTCTGTGAATCCCAAGGATTGGGCAACTTTAAGTTAATGGCAGGTACTTCTCCGAAGAGAGTTTGGTTGTAAGCAATCAAAGGACAACATTGCAAGCTGTGAAAGGGAGGGGGTTTCCGGGCTTGAATTCCTTCCTTTCCTTTATTGCTGTGTAAATTCAAGGAGGAATGGCGGAAACTTGAGTAACCTCTCTGTCCACTTAGCTCTCGATTATTATCGTGAGATTATTATCTAACGAAGTCAATCGCTGACTACTATTTGACTGCTGCAATTTTCGTAGTTTTTTTGGAATTCTTCACTGGCGGTTCTGAGAGAATGAATGTCTTACTTCGCTTGGTGCGTCTATTTCTTCCAACATAATGTTTATCGCTTAAATGTACTCTGGATTACGTCCTTGTATATTTTAAAGCTTTTATTTTTCCTTGATTGGGCCAAAGAATTGCTGATTTTTTCCAGAGAATTCTTTATTTCTCTACATTCAGCCTTCTTTTTCAAGAAGTTCTTTCTGCATTTTTTGAAATTATACTGTTTACATTTTAATTAGACTCCGCATATTTTACGTATTTTTTAAATCATGTGTCCTTTTAGTTTTGATCAAGACGTCCTGAGGTTTAGCTTCCGAAAATTTCTCATGGATTAAATTTTTTGTTAAGCCTGACTAGCATTGTTTTATTATTTAAAATTTATATTTTGTACCACTTTAGAATGCCAGTTTCAATTTGTCGATAGAATTATAAGGAAATGAATATATCAGTTAATGGGAAGTAATTCACCGATTACAACACATTAAATCGTTATTCGTCTTGTATAATGTTATACAGGAATAAAACTAAAGATTAGGTGTAGCTAGAACTTTTACTTAGTATGGCTTTTGACATAGCTTTATCATATTTGAAAATGCACACCTCATTGGTCATTCCGCTTATCTTCAAATAGAGATTTCTTGTCTATTTACTTAAAAAAGAGAATTTATTTCCAATTTCTTCATTAAACTTAGAAGTAAAACAATTAGTTTTCTTGTCTTTGATGCTGTCAATATGTTAAGCAAAAATGTTCTGTCCAAATTCTTGTGGATGTTACGCTGATGTTGGATGTTTTTAACACAGAACTGTCGCCTCAAAGGTTTTCATTCTCTCACGAATTGCTGTCGTATGCTATGGTGGTGATTCTGAAGTATTTATAGAGAGGAAAATGTAATAGTTGACGAAAAGATAGCCGTCACGTATATTGATCGTAATTTTATTTTAGAAAGTAGTTTCCACCGGGCAGTCGTGGTTAATTGCATTTTTCAGCGGTGATAGCAATAATAAGCCGTGAGCGAGCGAAAGAGGAACAGTTTTGATGAACGAACATAAGTTAACAGATGATTAACGGTTCGACGCCCTGGTTTAAAAAAGTAAACGCAAAGGTTAAGGAACCTTTACAGGCATTGCTGACCTCATGCGGCAGATTAGGCAAGGGCTCTTACAGAAGTCACTCCAAACCTTGACTGAAGGCACTGACCCTAGGGAAGGAACGGTTAAAGTGCAGTAAACCTTTGGTCCTTTGGTCGAGTAAAAGGGCTGCTTTTTTCAAGGCCCTCCGACAATTAAGCCTTACTGTAGTTTTCGGCAAAGGGCTTCGATTACAGGCCTGCCACTGATCTGTCCCTTGCAACTGTAAACTTTTGTTTGTGACCTCTTAATGGCCTCCCGAGGTTTTCTTTTGCTCTCGGTCTTTGCTCCTAAAACACGACTGTCGCCTCTTCAAAACGTTCCATCGCGCAAGTGATTTCGCTTCAAATATTCTGACGATATTTGTCAAGAGAGAGACAGAGATTTGCCAGCTACAAATGGGAGTTGTATACTGTGTTGCGATAACTGTACTCAAGTTCCTCCTTTCTCAGCGGACATTAGTGATTTGAATGCCCGAATGAGAACGCTTTTAAAGGAGTGGAGTTGGAATCTTACCGCCTTTTCCTAATTAGGATTCATATGTAAGATTTTCGTCGATTTACTATCGGTAATCAATGCTTAAATTAATTGCATTTTTATTTATCACGACTTCATTTTGGGGCAAATTTTAGTTTTACAAGACCACTCTTACAGTAAATCATTGAATTGACACAAACAACCATTTTCTAACCAGGATGCGAACCCGAAACTAGTGACAATACATATATACTTCAGTGTCGACCTAAGATAAACACTTTTGTGCTTTTTAAGAAAACGGTCTTGATTTCATTCTTTGCACCTGCGAATTTAATATCCTTTATTTTTAACTGATTCCATTTAAATTAATTGTGTATATGTACTGCATTTGTTTGCATTAGGAGAATATATTTTTCCGAACGCATGATGTTTCACTTGTCAGTCAGTGGAAGAACGGGAATTTAACAATTGCTTTTATCCTTCCTCAGGTATGGTTCCAGAATCGTAGAATGAAAGACAAGCGGCAGAGGATGGCAATGGCCTGGCCGTACGCAGTTTACACTGACCCGGCGTTCGCGGCGTCCATTCTGCAGGCGGCAGCAGCCACGGGGGCCTACCCTTACGCTCTGCATCCACCGCACCCTCTGCACCACCATCCTCCACCCTCACCGGCAGCACCCGCTCCCGCAGCCGCGCCTCCTGGTCTCGCCTCTGCTCTCTCCTTCTATCACCACGCCCTCTCCTCGCGACCCTTCCCTATCCCCGCACCATCCACACCGATCGCCCCTCTGCCCCCACCGCCCCCTCACCTCCTCCGCCCCACTCCCGCACCCCCCACCTCCGCTGCCTCCTTCGCTCACCCTTTGCCCCAGCATCCCCTGCCACACGTCGTGGCCGCCTGTCGCTGTCCCCCTCCCCCTTTCCCATCGCGGGCCCCCGACTCGCCCTCTCCGCCCCCGCTTAGAGGAGAGACCCGCCTCATGAGCAGCTCCTCACCCCCGGCGACGACGACAACGGCCCCCAGGCCTGTACAGCTCTTCCAGCCTTATAAGACGGACCTCGAAGAGCGGGCGTAGGGCCCTAAAGGCCTTTCATTCTGTGATCTGAGAAAGTGACTTTTCCACGGACCCTTCCTAGGGCTTGCATCCGGAGCCGTTTCAAAAATGGCTTTCGGTTGTATTTCGCAAAGAGACAGTGATAGCGCTGACCGCAGATGAGGATGGTGTGTGCTGGACTGGGGCAACCACCGTCGACATATTCCGAACTTTCCAGTGCGACGGCGTGACGATATGGACGTCATAATTTTGTGAAGTTGAAAGCACGAATTGAGTTTCTTATTGATGCATGCACGAGAGGCGTATATTACGGCGGAAATAAAAAAATAACATTGCAATATATTCTTGTTTTGTGATTCACATCCCTTCGATCTTCTTTCTTCCAGCGAGCGCGTTTGCAGTATAATCCAGAAAGTTCGCATAGATAAATTCCTGTATATGATGGACAGCCATGAACCAAACACGGAAAATACGCAAGTTCTAATTCGAAAGTTTAGGATGCTCTCGTTCCTATAAAAAAATAACATCGGATGCTTTTCTGTGATTACAGTGGTATCGGAGATCTCTAACAGAAACCGAAAGCAGGCTTGCAGGGAATCTATGTAGATGTATTTTATTCTGTTTATTACGATACTCTTTCATAGCCGTTGATTTTCCTTATCGACTCTCTGCTTTAATTGTTCTTCTTCGTATTTGGGGTGACCGCTCTAGCAATTAAGCTATCGTGCCAGAACAATTTTACATGCCGTTCGGAAAGCCGTGGGAATTCCTCACTTTTATTTTACTTCTTCCTCTTTGATATTGTTAGCCGAGTCAATAATTGTGCTCCAAGAAAGCTATTTATATGCCTAATGATCTGCGATGTCATTTAATATTCCTTATGTTTTATCTAAACCAGCTTTTATTTACTTATAAATAAGCCATATATAAAAATGCTAGAAATTAGTATTTAGGAATCTTCTTGCTTGTCCTTAACTATACATTTAAAAAACTTCATTCCACTATTTCGGTTTACTTCATCCTAAGTTTTGATTCCGATTGACTCTGACATATGAATTGTTGACTCGTCAGCAGATACAGCTAGATTGGTGGTGTCGGAGTAGTTAGCTCCAACCCCAAGGTCCCAGGTTCGAATCCTGGCTAGTCGGATTTTTCCGGTTAGGGAATGGTCGTGTGTATTCCAATAATGGATGTTTGTGGGGGGTATTGAGAAATAAATAAAAAATAAATAAATATAACCCTTTATATTTCTGAGATATGATCTCATTTCTTGGATATGGTTATATCCAAGATCCTTATATTATAGGTTATATATAACTTTTCTTTGGGAAATAATTACCACATTAACGCTCTTTCTCCTTGTATTCATTTCACTGGTTCTATATGCCGCGAATTTGAGTACGCAGAAATGAGAAGAAAGGCTGGTAAGCGCTTCTTCTCTCAGGAGGCATAGAAACTTGCCAAGAACGAGGCTTGCCAAGATACATCCTAGACAGTTTAGGGTAGTATGTTCTTGATATACCTATCTTAAGTGCAATTTTATCGATACTATTATACGTAAATTTATCCTGAAATCACTGCATTTACTTGTAGGTCCTCGTCATACCATAAGCGAAATGCTGTTTTGCAAAATCATCGAATGCGATCGCCCCAACTCCCCTTCAAATCCACTTGAATTATTCAGTACATTTAACTCTCGACCTTCTATATTTTTGCTAGATTTTACTTAGCATGCGTTAGGCTGCGAATTTACGAATTAAAACTGAAGGGGTACCTCAATGCCTATCGAACATTTTTCTTATGAGTTACCATATGCGTTGTTGATTTTGGGGTATGGTCGTTAATCTTTAATTGTTAGATTATTCTGCCCTAGTCCTTCCTCTTCTTCTCCCATCTACTTTCCCATCAAGCTGAGTATTGAGCCAGTGACAATGCAAAACTGCATCTTATTTTAGTCGTTTCAACTGCATCTTATTTTGGTCGTTTCCAATTCACGATGTTAATGGCGAGAGATTCGTTAGTGACGACACTTTGCAATAGTTGAGGACTCTATATTTATTATACTTCATAAATGAGATGAATATATTGTTTTGTTCTTTTGGTATTTCATTGCTAATTGAATGGGTTCTCTTGACTTATTTGAGAAGGGGTTACGTTATTAAACCTCCTCCATCATCCCTATCCTTTAAAAATGAAATTCTGAACCTAAGTCAGGAACGATGAAAAGTAGGGAAAAATGACAAAAAAATTGACCGAGTATTTAGTGTCGTTACGATTAAACTCCTAATCTTGCTGCTTCCATTGTTTCCAAAAATATTAATTCAAAGTAAACAAAGAGTAAATTTGATTAATTTTTATGAGGAAAATGATGCAATAATTTTCGGCGCAAATGCAGACATCATCAGATGATTGCTTTTACTTAGTCAATATTTCTGTGATGAAATTCAAGTGATCCCAACTTCTTTGCGAACCTTTTGTAGCAAAAGCGCCATATTTGATAATATAGACGACTTGCGTGACTATGTGGTACCACACTATTGTGTGAAATGCTAATATTTAATTTCATCACGTCAAAGATGATATTAAGATGTTGTAATTGACGTAAATAATAAATTATCGACACTAATTAACATAATTCACCTTTACTTACTCTGGAACTCGTATTTTCGTGTAACAATGCAAAACGAGGATAATGCCCTCACAGTTCCAAAAATATTCCCTCGCGTGCCGCTTTGAGCACAAGTACGTTAGGTTCGCTACTCGTGCTCTAGATGATAGCACAAAGCACGTTACACACGTAACAAGAGCTTTCATCTGCCGAGAGTTTTTTGATGCATCATGGATCGGAGTAATGTTCGAGCGAATATATAAACGAGAGCTTGGGTGGAAACGGAAGCATTACGGGTCGATTCAAGATGTACAATTATCATACAAATATCTCCTCCTAGTTACTTTGGCGATTTCTGAAGAGAAGTTTTACGATCGCAAGGAAGGAGGTTGCATGGACTCGGAATCCCGTCCGCCTGCCTCTCTCCCTTCGCATCCAATTCAGCCGCTCGATCGTTGAGACTGTATCTCGATCTGGGAATGGCGGAACGGAATACGTTTCTCTCCTTAATCTTCTCCCTTCATCTTTACGCCCAATCATTTTTCCGAATCGCAATTGCGTTTCTTTGATAGGCTCCTTTCGTTCTCCCCTCTATATGTTAGGCCCTCGGATGAAGATAATGCGACGGAAAGAACATGACTGAGATTCAATCCGAAAACTTATGAATACCAATAAAAAGTCGAAAATGGAGTAACGGATTGAAGCAGACAATGGAATGCAATCGTCCCTGGAAGACGGTTTAAGTCTTTTGACATATTATTAGACGTGATGAAGAGAAATGTATAGGGGTCCTCGATGTCTCTCTTATCTGAGATATTTTTCGGATTGTGTTGAAGTACTTCGTTCGATACCGAGAAATAGCAGTTTCTCAAAAATTACATATTCCTGTAGCACTATATATATGTCACTTACTTTTGAAGCAAAAGGGACCACTAGAGATAAGGACGTCTGTAACATAGTTGGGGGGCAATCCAATGTTCGAAATGCGAAACAATTATTGACAATCCAAACGGAGGAGTGAAACACTCATAGCAAAAGGTCACGGAAACGTACAGACGAATGATAGTTGGTAATGCTAATAAAAGACCAGGATTCATTGGTTCTCGTTGACATTAGTGCCTATGAAAAGACAGTGCGTCAGTTAAGATCGCGTTGGTTATTTGGGGTACGGAAAGCATCATCTCACAAGGAAGGAAGTTCGATGGAAAAAGAGCGTAATTAGATGTCTAAATCGGTGGCATATGGACTCCATTTCAGAGTTATCTCGAGAAGAAATGAAACGTTGATGTGAAAGAGCTCGGCTATTGGAATCAACCAGAAACACTATTCCTAGTATATCGGTGGATAAGTTGAGGGGCAACCTAGTAGTTTAAGTGGATAAATCAAAGAAAATTCTCGTGATGACTAAGTAGCAGATGAGCATTAGAAATTCCTTTTGGGAAGGGCAATATACAATTCAGAGTTCAGTACGGAAATTTCTTGCTGCGTATGTCTTTTTTAGAGTCGTTTCATCAAAAATATCTCACTGCAAATGCCACTTAGATGCCGATGATCTGCAGTTCTCATTTCACTCAACCAACTCGGCAATAAACAACGCCATCGATGACATGTATCCGGATATTTCTCAGCTCTTCGACTGAAGCTGCCTAAGCTAACTTACCCGATCAACCCGACTAAACTCATTCCATTACAGTAGAGTGTCGAAAACTTGCTTAAATTATGAAAACCTTCATCCCATAAAAATTAATAACGAGCAGGTTTCTTTCTCCAATTCCAATGTTGACATCAGTGTGGTAATTAACGATAATCCTACCAAGGTAAACTAAGACAATAGGATTTGAAAAAGTGTTACTCACTTGTTAAACTGAAATATCTTCTTCCATATTCCCAAAATACAACACATTTCCTTTCTACTCTTCCTGGATTTTGATCTCTGAGATGACGTCTTTCAAGATCTCCCTGAAGAACTTGCAAAAAAACATCGGTATTAGATTCATCTGCGACCTCAGAAAATAAGAGACCAGGTTTCTAAGTCTCATCATCAACAAGGACGGCTAAACCTTCTCTCACAGTTCGTAACAATCAAAAAGAGAAGCCAGTCTCAGTATTGTCATGACATTTTCTTAGGATGCAGAGTATACACAATCTTTGCACTAGGAGGAATTATAATCTTCAGTTACCGACACACAGAACCGAAATGCATACTAAATTCTTCCAGGCTGTGGAACGCACTGCCATTATATTTTCAGAATTCTCGTACATTACCGGTGTTTAAGAACCGCTACTTCAAGCTTCTCTTTCAGAATTTAAATCTAAACTGACGTTGACAATCTCTGGTTAAATCCTCCACAACGTTGAACTTTCTTCCGTTTTCCTTAACTTCATTTCCATTCATTCTTCCCTTCTTTCCTCACTCTTTCACCCTTCTTTTCTCTGTTTTCTTAATTTTGTTTTCTTATATTATTTGGCATAACTGTTTATATCGTGTCTCCCTTTTCTTCGTGTGTTTAAAAACTTTCTAAATTGCATTAGTTCTTTACTTGTAACAGAATTTGACTTCCTTTTTATTTCTTTGTTCTATTGTTAATGGTTTATACGTATTAAGGGACTGTTTAGTTTCATTTTCGCCCGAAAATAAAGTCATATTTATGTTAAAATTTTGAATTTATTGTGTGGAAGTGAAAGTTAAAAGTTGAGTTCTAGAGGGAGTAGTACTTTATCGCTGTACAGAATTTTTCTTTATTCAGATCCATCTCTTCCGGTTTTACATCGATAAATTTACCTTTCGTTTCTCAATGTAATTACGTTACTTCCCGCAAAGATCGCTTCCGAGTCTAACTCCAAAATTACGATAGCCACTAACCGATAACTATTGTAATATTGTAATAACCACTATTCAATCTTAATTTATGACTTCCTATCCTACGTTTTGAATTTAGCACAATTATTATTTATCAGGTCGGCTGATGTTAATGGAGTCTTATGATGATATTTTATAAAATTTCGTTTTATGGCAATTTTAACGTCGAAATGCACTTCCTACCTTACCTTAGTGGAAAGCTTTCGACATATTCATCAATTAGGTTAACTCGGAGCCTATTTATTCTGTCTGTTTACTCTTAATTTTTGTGTACCTGTAAAGTCATCAGCCCGAAGGTTGTTTGGATTCCTAACCTCTTCATCATTAACTTCGAAGTGCTTTGGAGAGGGAATGAGCCTAACTAGGCTAGATATGGAGTGACGCTATTTGTCATTACTTTCCTCACGGATTTAGAATATTTTACTTGGAACAGTCTCATTGCAACATCATGGCTATCATGAGTAACAATTTTGATAGTTTTCAGAAAAGAGTGACCGGGATGAGCACCGATACTCAGCATCACTTGCTCAAGCAGTGCCACCATCAGCGGCTTTCATGCTTACATATCCATAAACAAGACTGAAACAGAAAAGCTTTTTCATTTTTCTCTACACTGTAACAAAAGATTAAAGAAATAAGTAATCCATCGAGATATAGTAGCAGTAACCGATTGTTTTACGTTCAATTTATTTAAATCGTATTTGGCCATCAGTGCATCCGCCTCTTATTATACATTAAAACTCAAACAAGAGGTTGAGACTGTATCCGCATTGTAAAAGGTGCCACCTGATAAGAACAGGAACCGAGGGTTTGTGAGTCCCTGCTAGTTTGGGGAAGGGTCTAATCGGGCTATGGCTGATGTTGCTGGACAGCGGATCCATTCGAAAGAAAGGCCAGTCTCATAGAATGTGCATTGAGGCATTAGGAGGTAGCGAGAGTTCATTGGTTTGTTGAAATTCTCTGAGGAGGTAATGTCCTCTTCCTGGAGGAGTCCTTGGCAGGTTGTCTGATTCCGCCCTACGGCCGAGACGAGTGAACCGAGACGATGAAATCATCCCCAACACAAAGAATACAACGAGGAATTGGTGGTCTCTGAGTTCCATGAATCTGGAAAATGTAAGTAAGCATCGCTTGCCCATGAATATTCCCTCTCAGAAGAGATAACTCCTGTGGCTGCGTATAAAAACAAAGGAAAATTTTGTATGTTACGTTATAAGAAGTGGCTAAAAAAGATTTCGTTTTCCGGAGCAAATTTAAGATTTTTGCAATAATCTATTTTATTTTATGCTATATTTATCACTTTAACAAAACCAATTATACTTCTAATGCAACCTCATTTTCCATCAGATCTCTTCGAGATGAATAAAACGTATGAGATATACCGAATATCGAGTAACACAAAAGTATGTGATGGAGTGAGCTATTGCAAATATATTCTGATTGTACCAAATGCAACAAATGACCGCTTCATAAATCAAGGTGGAGGAAGGAATGGTAAATAAGCTCATAATTAATCAACTAAATAATATTCAATGGTTATGGTTAATTTAGTCAGACCTTTACCATATTTTTCATTTATTAAAATGTATTTTGATTTCCGTTAATTTATTGATAGCATTTGCCAATTTAATGTTCAAAATACTTTGGAGTCTAAGTCCAAGTGAGTTACGCCGCATACCCATTTTGAAAATGTGTGACCTAGAGCTTGCGACACGATCGCATAGTCACTTTCGACTGTCTACTGACTTTTATCCCATTATTTATGATTTTATTTACTATTCTAACTTTTATGTAATTCGTTTCTACATATTTTTACATTTAGTCCACTTTTACTTTATCAAGTGAACTTTTTCGCTTTTCAGCCTTTAAGGGCCTTGAGCCGTGTCTTTTGAATTTTTCTTACGACCCTCAAAGTGCCTCTGCCCTAATTTCTCTTCAAAATAACTGTAACCAGGTATTGTGTCTTTTACCGTTTGGGACTAGAATTTACCAGGTTTTTTCCAAATCAAACCAAATGAACGATGAACAATTCGACTTGATTCTCCGTCCTAACTAACGCTCGTTCTGTACATTTTGAGAATTGTGGCCGTGGCATTCCGGAATGAATTTCCCAATCATTGCCATAACTTTAATATCCGTGAATCAATGAGCATTAGATAATGTGTGAGGGTTAATTCCATGATTTGGTTGCGCAACCATCGAAGGCGATGTTTGAAATTCAGAATGAGGATCGGCGTTAGAGCGCTCGCAAAGGAAGTGGGCGCTTGCATTTTTAGACCAATGGAATATTTTACCTGAGGATTAATGGCTTATTTAGTGGTAGTCCCTCCACCTTCGACTATAATTACACCCGAGATCTTATTTATCTGAATTCAGGGATTTCCCCTTCCTTTATCCAAGATTACTTTGTAGCTGATCTTTCTCACACTTATTGCGGAAGAATTGGGTTCCTAAAAATTCATCAAGAGAAATATTTAAAAGTACAGGAAGACAGAACTGTGACTGCAACACTTTGTAAACTATCATCTTAAAAATTAAGAAAGTAAAGGTTTGAAATTTCCACCGACTTTCATGGGAGACAACCGTTATCTTCTGTTTAATGACCTGATAATGACTATGGATACCGAAAGTGGTCACACAAAATACTTTTCATTAAGTTTTGCGGTAATTGCGTTTTCTTCTTCAGGTTAACTCTGATTACTCTCTTACCAAAAATATTGCTTTGCTACTAAACTTCGACTTTCTCGTTTTGAGTTATTCTTCTTGATCTTAATATTTTCTAGATATATCTTACCGCGAAATTCGAAACTTTGACTCATCTTTGCTCGACCGTATGTTAAAGAGGACGTTTTTAAACATACTACTCCGAGAGGTGCGTGAAGAAGGGAGTTGAGTGACCAGCCAGGGTAGAGGGGGCTTTTTTATTGAGCGTGCATTTGTAAGGCTAGGAGCGGTCGACGGAATTACGTGTAAATTATTTTCCGCGACGTGTGAATTGGAAGAAGAAAGACCTGGAAATGATACGGAGAGATGCGCGGATTGTGTGTATTGTGTCGAGAGGCAGTGCGAAGCACCGCCGTCCTCCGCTTTAGAAGACGTTCCTCCTCCATGCCCTTCGACGGTGAAGCGGTGAATTCTCGAAGGAAACATTTGTACTGGATGGAATAAGCTAGACTAATTTGAAGAAAGTTAAACAACGCTATGTAATTTTAATATCTATTATTAATGATACATTAGGACATAAAATGGATGAAATCTGAAGACACATATGTATCCAATAAAAAAAACATTTCCTAGCTGATTTTGTTGGAGAATAAAATAGATTAAGCCTCGGAAAGAAGCTCGCGAAATACCACGAATGAATATTTCTTAGTATGTAGCAAAAACTTGTTTGTAAGGTCTTCAGTCAGAAGGCTGAGTTCGTTCCTCAACCTCTCAGCCATTAGCCACTAAAATGTTTGGGGAGGGAATGAGGTAAAATGAGAATTGAGGTAGTTTGCCATTGCTTTCCTCGCTGACTGTAATACTTTACATACGTGTTAATCTGATGGCGACACCACAGGACATCGAATCGGAACTGAACCGAAAACAGAAACCGACTAAACCATTATTTCTGCCGGAGTGAAAATCGAACCTGAGCCTTAAAACGAAAATTATTATTTATTCCGCTTCGATAAATGGATATCAACAATACCATTTCCTCAAGTTTAGTTGGAGGGAGAATTATTAAAAATGCGCAACAACGACTAAAACCATGTATTGATGCGATCTATTCTTAATTTTAGTGTAATTTGATATAAATTGAAAATATTGTGGTACTGTGGTAATTCCTAAAATATTTCCTTCTCCAAATTTGATCAACTTACAGCGAACGGCTCAGACAATGCAGCTTCCGTTCTTTGAGCCTAGCGTTTCGCTTTAATCTTTTCTTCTCTGTACTTATCTTATCACGACGGGGTCACCGTAAGATTGCCTCAACCCAGTACTTCTTTTCGCTTCATGAATCTTCTCTTGTATTTTTTTATCTTCAGCAGTTTTTTTCGCTATCCCTACCGCTAATTACTGGGGCATTGGTCGACCAGATTTAGTTTTCATATCAGAATTACGTATATAATGGTATATTCATCCCTGAAGTTCATTCCGCTGCTATTTTATATACATGTACCTGATGTAACATTTTTCTAACGGAGAGCGGCTTTATATGACTCTTCTTTAGGTTTTCCTCTGTAGTTTTTACAATTATTTTACCTTTTCTAAGGGAGGTCTCTTCAACCTGATATGCAGTGCCGTCCTATGCGTGGAAGGGGTGCATCGCACCCGGGCGATGGCATCTAAAGGGTGCATCAGAAGTGTAAGCCAAGTTTTCTGTGTGATAGACACGACTTATCTGGGAAAGATTATGATGTGAAATTAAAGATTGGCAAAAACTTAGAGGAAAGAATCATGGACAACTTAAGACGAGAAAGGAATATCTGTGAAGCGGATTTAATCGAAAAATTGGGTCAATAAAATATTTCATGGCACTAAGAATAAATCCTCTTCACGTTTTGGAATGTATCTTTACTAGAGATTTGATAGTCTTTCCTAATTTGCAAATAGCTTTGCGTGTTTTACTGACGGAGTGTTGCTGCTATGAAAATGATGCTCAAAAGTAAAGTGAACTATTGACTCTTAATGGCCATTCACTTCGTCAGCATACGGAATATGCAGTAATCAATTGCTACTGATGTTTTGCAACCAATGTAAGCTGGGGAACGAAGTAATAAAACAATTTTTTTTTCAAAGACATACAGAATAATTTTTACCTGCAAATCAGGAAATGCATGATTTTGGTATTTAATTTTAAGAAGCGGCAAATTATGTACGCACCCGGGCGGCAAATAGGCTGGGTGCAGCTCTGCTAATACGGCACATCATTGTATTTCTAAGCAATATCTCACAATCTTAACGAAAGTTTGACTAAGAAATAGCTTACGTTACAACAACATCAGCCTTTGGCATTAGGGAACCAGGGTATTATTTTTTAACGAGGCCGTCTCTAGGCTAAGCCTTACGTGAAAAATTCGTAACTGGGGTAAAAACGTAGTAAAAAGTGCTGGAATGGTAAGGCGAGGATGGATGAATCCGAGACAGCTCGCGGAACGCACATTTGATTGTCTATGATTCGTTCCACAAAGATTTTGCATTTCTTATATGTTTAAGTGAAGCCCTTTGATCCTCCGAAAAGTCCGACAAGGAAGGACCTCCCATCGGTTCCCACCGCTCTTTTCTCAGTAGACCAATTGCTTCTGCAGTTTTCCGTTGGGCAGCGATGTTGGTTAGGTCATATTAACTTCTGCATAACCAAAAGTGTTGTATTGCTTCCGTGCATCTTAGTTCAAGAGACTCTCTCTCTGCTTTAACAGTCTGGTCGGTGCGCCAAATAGCCAATTGTTACTCCATGTCCCTTATATAGAGTAGGAAGAGCACCAACGAAAAAATATTTTAATTTTTTGTTGCCTATACAAAACACATGCGATCTCAAAATCTATTGTTCTGTTCAAAAAGGACAGTAAATCGCAACCGGTGCTCATAAAAGTATGAGGATACGCCCTGCAAACGGAGCATTATTTAGCGTAATTCTTAAAAACTATTCTCAGTTGAATGAGAATTGAAGTATAATGAAGGCGGAAAAAGATAAGAAGTTTTTCCGGTAGATCGTAGTTCCATTAGAATGTCCATCCTCGGTTGTGTGTAAAGATAACTTGCCGAGAAATCCGTATGTGCCGGGAAAGCGAGCAGATGTGACGTCACGGTGTTCCTGCATCGGCGAGGAGGGAGGCAGCTGCAAAGCGGAGGATAATGGGCTGTGTGTGGCCATCTCAGAGATGCGCCGTGTGATTGGACCGCCACCTCTATTCATAACGCTCCAATTCGCATCGATTTCGACTAAATGAATCGGAACGGTCGCATAAATGCGTGCGTTATTTAGCGCCAACAACTCGGAGCGGAACACTGGAGGGGAGAATTGGACGTTCGCTCTCCTATTGATTGCTGTTGATGATACGCTTATGAATTGCTGCGTCCCTTAGCCTGCCTTCATCATTTGCCGCACTTTGCTGTTGTGGACAACCCAAGTTTCTGTAATTTTGGAAAACCCGGCCCTTCAAGTTCTTCCAGACGTTTGACTACTTGTCTGAGCTTATGTGTGAATCAATTTTCATCAGTGGAATAAAAATACCTTCGGAGTATTTCTTGCAACCAAATCCATATTTCTGTTAACTTCACTTTAAACTGCGTATACATGGAAAGGTGAATAAAATACTAATGCTTGAGCTGTCGTTTTAAGCTAGAACTTTTTGTTTTATTTACAATTTATAATAAGAATATGAGTTTAAAATATGAAATGAATGTTATTGGATATAGTTTCAATAGAGGAGAATAGAAAATCTTTATGCATAAAGGAGAAAATTGACCTTTAAATGCAATTTTTCAAGGATGTAGTTGAATGATTGCTTCGTGTTCTTGGTACGTTTTAGATCAAAGTTCTATGAGATTTCCGTTAGCGTTTCTCTCTGCGTCACATCAAAGCAAATCCTTTTTTCTTTGTTTTGACGTTAATTTTACGTTAATTCACGCTAATTTCAAGTCAGTCTTTCCAGAAATGGTAAGTGAGCATATACACATAACCAAGGACTACATTATACAAACATAGACATATATATCCGAATATGGACGAGTTGCAGTGAAAAAGTCACGGTTCATACAAAGGGTGGAACTGTTGAGGGTTAAGGAGGGTTTCATTGAAAAATTCGAATGAAGAGTAAAGAATTTTCCCTCAATTGACTCAGAACAATTTTTTATCAATCCAGAATTTCCAGAAAAAGGAAAATTCTCTCTGTAAACAATTACAATGCTCAAAATAATCGGAAAAACTCTATAAGTGTACGAAAAGCTAATGGACTAATTTCTAGAATCTCTGAGATCGTGGCAAGACTTTACGGCGTTAACTGAGAAAATATCTATTTTGCTGTTTCCGAATGTAAAGCGAGTATTTTTCTCAGCAAAGATTCGAAATCTTGTTGTCTAAACGGCGAGGACGCACTTGCTTTGCGTCTTTGCTTATCCTTATCTCTGGTTTTAGGTGCAGAACTGAACGAATAAAGCTACGCTAAGTGGCGAACATACGTGCGCAGTTTAAACGAGTATTTGAGACAATCATAATCAATCTTGAAATGCCGAGCAATTGTCCCTGCTTAAACCACTATTATCCCTTGCGCTATATTCCCCCTTTCGCCACACGACCATCTGAGCCCATTCCTCCCTACAGTTACGCTTTTGTGTTCATCCCCCTGTCATGGATGGGCACGAGGGGACAAATACAAGCTGGTAATTGCCCTCCTAACAATCACAAAACAGTTGATGGCTAGGAAGAATTGCCGAAAAGGCATCGAGATTTATTTTTCTAAAGGCCAGATTTTATTGGTGAGACCTCCTGAAGTAGTTTATGGATCAATAAGTTATTTGTTCGAGCTATCATATAGTGATGTACATAATAAATGCATTGGAAATGAGGAGAGAAGAAAACAGACAAGAAATAATGAGAATTTGAGGGAGTGATGTGGAAGGATTGACGCGGTGAAGCTTAAGTCATCTTCAGGGGTTACAAACAAAGTGATAATGCTTCTCTAAGGCTATCTAAGCTAATTAATATCTTTTTAGATAAGCTTATAGTTCCAATAAAATTCATGTTTCCATTTTCCAGCCTCAATCAACCTAACTGTCTCTCTTCTTGTTCAAGCAGCATTCTTGGCCACTTGCGATACATTTCACTTAAATCCTTTCGTATTAACATCAAGCATTATCCTAAAAATATCCTTTTTCTAATGGCTTTTTGCTTCATTGTATAATAATTACAAAACTATCCCGTTAAAAATGTCTTTCGTTTAAAGCTCTTTTATTTTTCGGCACCTTATGTTGTTTTCCCGTGCACTCAAATCGTCCTTTGCTTTCAATTTGCATTTATCTCCCTTTTAACTGTTATAGAATCGCACTCTTAAAACAGTATAGGTTTACACTGACTGAAGCACCCAGCCCAACTATGGGGAAACAAAATAATGAGGGAGTGTTCTCACTAGAGGAATGAAATACAGAACCTTTCTTCTACCATTTCATATGCATCACAGGTAGGTAATTCCACTAAAATTGAAAGGTAGTGTTATATACTTAGCATTTAGTTAGCATTGGTACACACATTTGGTATCGGTGAATCTTTGAACCGAGTAATACTACATGGATGACATGGTAAAATGACACATTTCCATATCAACGGAAATAATTAGAAAAAAGTTAACTGTAATAATAGTAAACTATAATCCAATCAGAGTGACGTTCGTGGTAAAGTCTGGAGTAGAACTAAAGGGATTATTTACACCCTTAATCTGAAGAGGAAAATAGTGATTACTAAATCCTAATTAAGCTTAATATTACTGCTATCTTATCAATTAATAATGCTTAAGATAGTCAACAAAAGACGAATACAGGTATCCATTCTATATCTTGAATATCTCGGTTAGCCGAGACTCGAACACGGAAACTTGGCGTTAGAAATCTAGAATGCTAATCACTCTGCTACCTAGTTCGACTTCTTTGCCATTAAGTCACGTTCACGCGTCCTAATTTTCTTCATTTCAAATCATATAAAAATCATATCAAATCATATATCCTTGACAACATGACGTAAAATCTTACCGACCATTTATAAAAAGCCTTTGCAATCTCCATCAGCATTCCTTTTCTTTCCTTCATTCTCTCCTTCTCTGCCTATCCAACCCCTCTTTCTATCATCTGTCACTGATTTATTTCTTCAATCCATTATATCGTCGTTTCTTTCTTATCTGCCCAACTTATTCTATTCGCTTTCCACTCTAAATTTGAAGGCCATTTTGAATCTTCATTTGAGCTCAGCATTTTCCATTGAGTCAATAGCTCCAAGAGTGTTGCAAATCAAAAAAACAACAATTGAGACCTTGATTCTTATAATTCTACTTTCAAACAGTTTATTACCGTTTTATCTATTCGAAGTTCCTATATTTATTCATTTCTCTATCTAAATTTCCTCAGCCCATCTTCTCCTCCATCTTTCTATATCATTCTGTTCACATTTTAGTTCTCAATTTTTAGTGTGATCACTATATATGTAACCCCTGAAGATGGCTTAAGCTGAACCGCGTCTTCCAAATCACTCCCTCATATTCTCATTATTTCTTGTCTCTGATTTTTTCTCTCCTCATTGGGGTTCCTTAGATAAGACAGACATTGAAACTAAAACTGAAAATCCAACTGTTTCGGGCTCAACTTTGTGGTAACTCGTCGTGATGAAAGAGAAATGAAGACACCTTATGAGTTACCACAAAATTAATTGTTATTATTAACTATTTCTCATTCATAGACAAAAGAATTTTAGAATTACTGCTTTGTTCTTTTATGGTGGTAATGATGAGTAAACTGACGATGGAATTAATACTGCAATAATTAATGCTATTAATATTATAAATACTTCCGCTCACTTGAAGTGATGTTGATGTGTGCAAGGCAGAACAAGTCAAATTATGGGGAATGGATGGAGGTTCAAGAGAAATGGTGAAATATGGATGTAATATACTATTTTTGATTTGTAGGACTTTTTTCTTTAATTTTTACTACCGAATAATTGCCATTCATAATGATTGAAAGGATACTCTGATTGTCATTTTATTCTAAAGGAAAGGCAGTAAGGTGGAACGACAAATTTTGGAGCGATTTACCTCGTAAAGATTGGTCACCACTAGTAAAACTAAGGAGGTCAAATGTGGTTTATGCCAGGTTACGGGTGAATAGAAGAAAGGGCTAGCGGAGGTATGGGTTTAATATGAAATAGATGAGTGAGGTCTAGTTTGTTGTTTACAGTGCATATGGAGTTTGTGAGAACTCTGTTATAATATGAGAGGTTAGATATTTGATGAGCTTAAAGTGTAAGAGTATATATGAACTGATGATGCTGTTTCGACCGTGTCATTTCTAAAAGAGTTGATAAAGAGTAAATGTTAATAGATTAAGTTCTTTTAAAGAGTGTAAAAAATGATGGAGCCTCTGCTGTAAAAAATCAGAGGCTGTTGCATTTAATATTATAATTGAATCGAATGATATAAAATTGCCACTAAATTGTGATGATATTGAAGTAGTGCGAGATATGTGGGATATTTCCTTTCGATTTAAGACAAGTTTTTCAAAAAGGACATAACTGACTGGTCATATATATCTGCATAGTGAAATGTAGCGAATACTGTGTTTGTTAAGAGAAGCAAAATAGTTAATTGTAAAAAAGTGATTAAATACACGAATGTGGACTGGAGGAAAATCTGCATGAACTTTGTGAAACAGATTTTCAATGTTGGTTTGACTTACGTGCATTGTGGACGGAAGTACAATAAAATAGATCCAACACGATGTGAATATGAGTGGTCTGAAAGGGAGAGGGAGACCGAAGGAATGTTGGTTGAATGAGGCAGACGTAATCCTGATGAGAAGGTGAATACATTCTGTAAGGAAAGAGGAAATAATGGCTATAAGTAGGATGTGTTTTAAGCGAAAACTGCATGCTAGAGGAGAGATTATGGAAAGGACCTGGGAATACAAGACGCTTTTAGCGCACTTATCCCAAAAGGGAATAGGAATCTTGTTGTACATTACGTAGTTACTTTAATGATGGCATCATGACACCATCATTTTCGACCAGAATATTGACGATAGAAAAGTAATCAGCTCTCGCACGAATCTATATCATTACGCCACGAGGCTATGAAAAAGTAAAAGGAGTAGAGTAATGCATAGGGAATGCAGTAAGTACTTGTAGCAAGCGGAGGGCGTATGTAGGAAAGATGGCGAGAGGGCGTGTGGAAGGGGAAGATGAATCGTCGGGCGCCAGGTTGGGGCCGCCGTCTCCTCTCTCGTTTAATGGAACCTTATGAAACGGATGGTCGCAATAAATTGCCGCTTAAATGGACGTCACCGGATAGCGCTCTCGTCTGCTCCCACCGCACGGCCGACCGCCAGAGGGGCTTATCTGGGGGCAGGTGGGGGCGAAGCGGATTGATGCGACACTGGAGCTTATCTCTCCGCCCCCGCCCCACCGATTACATGTGCGAGTCCCATTGGCTGCTCCACTCCGCCCCTCCCCACTCCGCTATCTCCACGATTTCTGTCTCTTTATTGAACGCGCCCTACCAATTCTCCATCCCTCCCTCTGCCTATCCCATTCATTTCGCTAATAAAGCTCATCTCGGCCTTTTTATTCCCTCCCTTGCTTTATTCCCTGTTTCACCCGCAGCATTTTCCTTACGACATCCTAATGTCCTCGTGCACTATGTTTTGATCGGTGCTCCCAAATGGCGTTTACTATACAGTCATGATAATGGCTGCTGTTGGCTTACTTTCAACTGGGCGTTTCTCAACTATTTCGCCATCGAACTATGTGCAGATTCCGAGGATGCTGTTGGCAATAGAAGCTTCAGTTATGTGACCACCCTGAGGCAATACTACTACTGAGGATAAATAGTTGAATTGTTGCCTTTCAAGTTGAAACAATATAGTGTTGATTTTGATAGTAAAGTGCCATATGACCAGCAACAACAATTTACTCGATAAAGACTACTTTATTTACTCGATAATATTAGATATTTAATTAATTCTAAGTGCATATCACAAAAATTTTACTAAACACAGCGTAACGTAGACTGTCTACGAGTATATTGCTGCGACTGCGTAAATTTTGAATACTTTAATGAGGTATTTCTAACTCTACGACATTCAGCCATCAACGCTCTTCTGATTCCTACGCCGTGGAAAGGTTTCCATGTTCACTGCATCTCTGTTAGGAGAAGAGAAAACGGTTGTTATTTAAAGAGATTTTTCATGAAATTTCGGTAAGTGTTGTAACATTTTATAAATTGTTAGTGATTCTATTTATAACTAGAAGACGACATGTGGTATAATTTGGGCAGGTCGAGCCAAGCAAGATTACGCTTTAGTAAAGATGGTACAGGAGACGAAGATAACGTTTTCTTCTTTGTTATTCATGAGGTGTTTACATAAATTACTCTTATTCACTCTATTCTAAACATTATTCATGTATTTCATGAGTCATTTCGTCTGAGATTCTTAGCTGAATCTCATCGAATGCGCTAAATAGCAGTCTTCAAATACGGACAGTGAATCGTGTGAACTTTGTACGTATTTCTATTTATTACATGCTGCGATGTTACCTGTTAACCCTGCGGGTAATCAAGTACAGCACGCTCATATCGGAGTGAATGTGCTTAGAGTTAGGACGTATGCAACTAAAAGGCATCTTCTAGGGATACGAGTGCCATATTTGATAAATAAAAAGGACTTTCGTGCCAATCTGGTGCCAAACCTAAGAGTAAGATGCTATCAAATCATGTCAGTGATGGAATTAAGATGAAGAGATTGGCGAAAATAATCATTAATTATCATTACCTAGTAGCAGATTCCACATTTATTAACTCCAGGTTTCATTTTTAAGCTAGGAATACATAACAAGTATAGTGCGCTCAGAGTTCCGTATGTCAAATAATTCTCTCGCGTGCCACTTTAGGCACGCGTGCTATACGTTCGCCATTCCTGGCTTACACTGTCTTCGCGTTTAGATGGAATTTTCGTACTCTAATTATTTGTATGTAAATACGAAAGAGATCTGAGCTGATGTTTGATTCGTTGCTTAATTTTCCGTTTAAATGGAAAAACTCACTCGACGTCACTGGACGTTTATATAGGTAGATCTAAAAATATTAAGGAATGCCACTTAAGTCTTTTTCATTGACTAGGGATGTTAATTTTCTTTTAATTTTTATGTTCACTGATCGCAACGATAGCTCTTCACTTCGTTGGAGTTAAAGAAAAAAGTTCCGACATTATTTCATTAAAAATATTCTTTAAAATGTGCTACGCTTAAGTTCGTAAATGTTAACCATATTGGTAGATCCCCCCCACGAAGTTTTAGTACGAAACTCTGTTAATCACTTAATGCGAATCTTCAAATTTTCCTTTTTCGAGATTGTTGAGAAGAGAAAATTGAAATCATACCAAGCATAACATAGTAAGCATTACCACTCGGTCTGACATCCACATGATCGCATTCTTCATTACGCTAGATGGTGAGTGAGTGAAAGGAAAGTTGTATAATATCTTAATGAGTTCAATAAAGCTGAGACACGTCTCACTAGATTATCGGAAGACTTAAAAGCTGATAAATGAGAATAACTGAGAGAAAATGACTGCTAAGAAGTTTTCTCGATCGAGAATTCGGTGGAGGGTGAAGCAGCCGATTGTCTCTGAACTGCAATCTCTAACCTCCTATCTAGATAGGAGGTTAGAGATTGCAGTTCGGATATGTACATAACTATCTCGGTGTACTCTGGTGACATCCTTCAAATGTTACCATGGAGTAATGAACAAACTTTTTCTTTCCAATCAAAAAGACTTTCTTTAAGCATTACCCTAGTACTTATTTCAACGTTCCTAACGTTTTTAAATCTAGACATACCACAGCTTCACTGTAAGTGATCCATTTCCAGCGCTGCTGCACGAATCGCTTTTGACTTTCATTCGAACGTCTTCAACAATATAAGTAATTATTCTCAACGGAATGTGAATTGTCAGAAGGAAACAAGAACGAAGAGAATCTCCGTGGATGGAAAGTGGCTGCAGCGGTCTGCAGAGCGATGCTTTTCGAATGTGCCAAACCTTAATATCGATGGAAGTTACTCAGAGGCGCGATTATTTGCGTGTGCGCGTAGCATTAAACGAGTTAATTTAACAGCTCGATGGAGCTATGATTAGATGCAGAAATTTGGCGTCAACGCATGAAATTCGTAGGAGGAGCGAAGTCTGCTAGATAAGAGGCACTAAAGCCCGTAGCATCTTAAGGATTCCCCTCCTCATCCCCCTTACACTCCCGATTGGCTGAGAGTGGGGCGCTGCGATGCGATTGGTGCGTACGCTCCGCCGCCTCCTCCTGCCACATCACATAAAAAACGCGGCGGCTGCGAGTTCATTATCTTCTTTCCTTCCCTAAACTGCCTCTGTGAATTGGGACTCCCCCGTAGACAAAACACGGAAATGGATGCGTTGAATAATATGAGGAAGCCGATAGCTCACTCATGTCCTGGCGACAGGACGCTTCCCCAAGCGAAACTCTTCACTCGTCAACCCTGCTCTCCGTTGCTTGAATTTTGGATGACCATTCCGCAATTTTCCACCACCCTCTTCCGTAATTTTCAATTCCAAAGGACTTGGATGGAAAAAAAATCCATCACGTGGGAAGGATTCCAATTTTAAATTTTACCATTTGTTTTATATCCACGTAATGTCTGGTTATTTGCGCTTAATATCTATTCAGTTGGTTAGATAAAGTCCTTGCTGTCATATCCTGGCGAAAGGAATTTTCATTTGTGTCTGGGTTTATGCATCCTTTTTTGTTACAGTGGCTTGATGAATGAGATATTATTGTTTAATTTTTGTTCAGAATAGAAATAAATATATCCTTATTTATTTTTGCCCTTCTTGTTTTCGGTTATGATAATGTGAAAGATACTGAGAAATAAGTGATGTTGAATGATGGCATTCATCTTGTCAACTCATTATTGAAATATGGGGAAAATGTTATTCATAAGATTATTCATCTGAAATTACGTGTACTCGTTCTACGTTTAGCATTTTTCTCTTTGATGAAAGTGCAGTTATATTACGTCACTCCTCATCAAAGCTTTTTAGAGGTAATAGTGAAGGGGAGTGGGGACCAATCAGCATTTGGGCCAATGGTTTTGCTGTCATTCAGAGAAATATTACATAGATTAATATTACATACATGATTTAATTGGTAATATTAGTCATTTTACTAATAAACTTTAGCCTACATGCTTCCATTGGAATATGGCTGGGGACATCATTAAAAAATTTTTCGATAACTGTTAAAGTTTTACAAAATGTCGTTTAGATAATGACCTGAGTAATGATATGAGTAGGACGTCTTGGAATTTCATTATAAAATAATTTCAGAACATTTCACAATATTTCCCATGCCTCACTCTTAAAACTTAACCAATTCGTAAAATTTTTAAACGTCGAACCAGAGATAATTGTTTGGATAGTATCGTCAAACTGAACTTAACTACGACGTCGAAACAAAAGGAGAAATTCGGTATTAGTGCGTTAGCAAAACCCAATTCAATGTATAAAACTCATGAGCCAACAATTCCCCACAAACGATGATCTTCACGTATTGAAATTCCAGAAAAAAAACGAGGGAGGGCGCGAGCTTTGACGCTGACTTTGTGGAATATCATATCCAAATTGAAAAACAGGACTTCGAGGAAATCCTCGAAGTAGAAAAACTTCTACTTCGACGAAAGTGAATCCTAAGTCTATTCCATATACTAACATGCACAGCGATGGTAGCTAGTTTCGACGTATAAACATCATATTCAGGCGCACAGACAGGCATATCGTGGACAAGGCCAAGGTGTATTTGCACCCCGAACTGGAAGTCATGCTGTGCCCCTCTGTATTTTTTTCGCATTTATACTAGATTAATACTTTTAAAATATCCAATTTTTAAAATTCTTCATCTTTTCAAGGGATAATTTTTAACTCATTAAAATAAATGTCATCAATAATATTTATTAAGACAGTTTCAATATTATTACTCTATTTAGTATCGCATATAGAACCAATGAAAATAGATTTATGAATAAAAAGCCCTCTAAAATCGGCGATTATGACTGATTTACATCTATCAATTCAGTCATTTTTTTCGAAATCAATTTTACAATGATTTCATCAGTAAACATATTAATAGAAGTCAATTTTACGATTGGTTGAACATTTCCGCCAAATATCAAGTATCAACCCTTTAACTGTAACAAACTGTAAACCATTAACCATTGATCTGTCCATGGAGCAACTCACCACAGGTTATTTTATAAATGGTTTGTCAATATGAAGATCACAAAGTTATCTCCGCCTCATGAAACCCTTGGATTAACGTCACGTGCCACTGAAAGTGCGACGCCCTGGGCGACCGGCCGGCTGTGATTCGGGACGGCTCTGCTTAGTGGGTGGGAGTGACCGAGGGAACAAGTGAGTGGGCGAGAGGAGAGAATGGAATTCACGGAAACACATTTAAGGAGGCCGAAAGGAATTAATGAAAATGCGGGGAAGGAGTAGGGCGCCAAAGAATAGCTTGGATTCGTTTCGCTCGTTTCTTTGCTTAACACTTGGGCTTTCAAGCATTCGCTAGGCGAGTGCCATCAGCATCGCAACGAAAAATATTTCTATAAGGAAACCATTTCCGAGGCTCTTTCAATAATAATGCCGCCGTTTTAATTTAATAATTTCCACTTTACGATTCTNGCTCGTTTCATTGCTTAACACTTGGGCTTTCAAGCATTCGCTAGGCGAGTGCCATCAGCATCGCAACGAAAAATATTTCTATAAGGAAACCATTTCCGAGGCTCTTTCAATAATAATGCCGCCGTTTTAAATGGCTGTGAAAGGCGAAAGCCATGCGTTACGTCTACGTTATGTTGTCAGATTACCTTTATGATTAAAACATTATGTGTTGACCGATTAAAACATGAAGAGATGACTCTCATTGAATATCGTAGGGATTTCCCGAGAATTTCCGATGGCGAAGAGCCTCGCTGTTTTTCCGGAGTTCCTATTTTGCAATGTTTAATGCCTGAAAGGCAGTTAAATATATTTTCTGTTGCATTTGTGAATACGGTGGAACATCCTCATATCATTTCAGTATTCAAACCGTGAAATGTGTGTGTATATATTACACATTGTTATAGACTTATACCAATATGTCAAATATGAGTACAAATATGTACATATGCGCAGAACGATTCTTTGAAAAGATAAACGTAAATATTTCAAATTTGACTCTGAGAATAGCAAACATAATTAATTGCTAGCTAAGAGTAAGTTGTAGTTCTGAGAATAGCAAAAATAATTAATTGCTAGCTAAGAGTAAGTTGTAGTTCTGAGAATAGCAAAAATATAAATCGTTACAAAAATATACACAATATATTACATTTTCTAAATTTTTAATAAAAAATTAGATTTTATTTTCAGTTATGCCTACATTTCTGACTTTTTACAATCATTGTAGAATATGAAGATAAAGGGGGGGATTTCTACCTTCTCCTTGTATCCTGCACTGATTTCATCTTCTTCTCCTTACGTCCAGAGAAAAGTTATAAACATTCAGCCATCGTTTGCCCCTTTTCTCCATCCTAAGGCTGCGTTCATAATACGTTCCAGATTTCTTTGCCCTCAAAAAACATCATTAAAATGAGTGCCATCATTTCCACTTTACGATTCTTCCATTTTCACCGAGCCAAAGTTAGTCAATATATCTAAAGTATCGTGATGATAAGTCGACCGATTTGGATGTGACCGAAGAAGTTCAGACTTATTAGCTACCTTCGTGAACATCATATCGTTTTTCTCTTATTTAAAGAGAAACATTTTATGAATCCGAAAGGTATATCAGGACCTTCTGTCCCGCAGTTTCTGAATCGTTGGATTGGCCTTTGGCAGAGCAGTAGTGGCGTGTGAGGAGATGCATCCTGGCGACATCTTACTAGAAAGAAAAAGACGCATGCGCAGAATGGAAACGCCTTTTAAGCTTCCCAATGATCGATTTTTATCGAATGTTGAAGGCGATGTCGTAATCGAAGAGAGAGCGATTGATGCCCGAGATTCAACCAAAAAGCAAAATCTCCTAGAATGCAAGAAAAGTAGATTAGGTGTTAAAGTGCGCTGCAATCTCAGATAACTTCTTATTCTGCTTCCATTTAAGGATTCCTCTCTACGAGCCTTATCCTCCATTCTTGCTCCTGCAGCATTAAGTACCCTTTGCGTGAGAACAAATCTTGCTGGTTGTATCTCAGAAACTCAGAAACTCTTTCAGGGCTTTTGCTCCAAGGTCAATCTTTAGGTCTACTCCTTTCAGAAAAGGGTGACCAGACGCATTTGGGTTAAATCACGCGAATTACTGAATAGAAATTATGTTGCATCCATTTTGTAAAATTTACGAAAAATTCGCTTCTCTAGATTTTGTACAGAATACTAATATTCTTAAATTGAATTATTTGGCATTCTTTGGTTAGAACCGATTGTTCATTGCTTTATATGTTGGGTATTCTGTGAATTATGAATTATTTTCATGATAAATATGGAATTTTTTCTCTACTAATTTAACATACATAAAATATTTCACTTACTACGACCGCCACCAAGTAAGCAACATCTAAATGATTCAAGTCATACAGTACCATGTTTAGGTAAATAAATATGACGAAAATTTGCAGTAGTAAACATTCCATTGAAATGAACACTTAATGGCACGAAATAAACCTCGTTTATTACTATTATAGGTCGTTATAAGATAATCCTATTATATTAACAGTATAGGATAATTATCTTATACAAACCCCAACTAATGAGTGTTTTGTCATGATCGCCACTAAATCTAAAAATGAAACCAAAAACCAAATTTATAATTTGGTTACTGCTTAGACAATTTTAATACTATAGAGATCTTAAACTTTCCTGGTGGATTCTGTAAAGAAAGGATTTTCGGGCTTCCAACTAGATATTACCTGGTTGAAAACCCGAGAATCCTTTTTACAAAAGACTATAGGTCTAAGCAATCTTTACTTGAGAATAGGATTGGAGGACAAGGTTTTAAATAATTGTTACCATGGAGATAGACATAGGAGGACCTATTCGAACAAAAGTGTTCGGTTTGATTATCTTTTTCTCAAAGTCAGGAAATATTGTGGATAATCATCCTCACATCTGTGTATGAACTACATAAAATTTGTATAATTCTTTTCTCGGTTTTTTATCCGAGCAGACGAGATTAAAAGTGTGAAAGCAGACTAATTAAAGACTAATTCTTCTAGGATATAAATACATAAACAATTTTAGGTCTTTAATGTTATGTTATTCCGTTTTCTCTGTTTATACTCCTAAACTCGGACCCATATATTCTTCTCAATAAAAAATATTGAAAATGTCTTCAAAAGAATCGAAAATCATGTAGCTCGCGGAATATCAGGGTTAAATTAGACGAAAAAATAAAAAGGGTTCTTTAGGGCCATGCTGATAGACCTGGTGTCCCACTCAATGGAGTGACTCTAATTATTATCTGTAGAGGGCCCCCACAATATTGGAGGCCCCCAAATTTATCCTTATGCCGCTTCAGTCATACTCTTATGATGGTGATGGAGAACGATGGTGTCGACCAGCTATTCTTAAACTTTAGTGGACCGAGGATCCTCTGTTACTCATTATTTTTTTTCACGGACCACCAAAATTTTGTGCTTTCACGTACCTCTTGAGATTTATTTAGATTTCATATACTGTTGAATAGATACACTTAATTGCGAAAAGTTTATAATTAACATGCTCTAATCAATTTAAGCAACAGGAAAATATAACAAAATTAAAGAAAATAGGGAGGTTGAATGTTTTTTCATTTAGGACAAACATTTATACTAACGGACCCCGTCGATTATTTCATGGACCCAAGTTTAAGAATCGCTGGCGGAGACTTGTGATTTCAATACCCCAAGCATTTTGGATATTATTCGTCAGTATCAGGAATCTGTTGATGAATTAACTCATGAAAAAAGCCCATTTGCTCAGGCCAAAATGTTACATGAAAGCTAGAACTGTTACGCAAAGTTATCCAATTTCTCTGTCAATGCCTCATCCATTTTCGTCATAATTTCAGATTAGCGAAAATTGGTAGATTGGATGATCCAGCTCGATAAATAAGGGGGAGTTTGAGCTGATTGCAGAAAGAAATTCACAATATTCCCACGACCATTCTCAAGCAATTCATCTGGAAAGCTTCGATACGACACCAATAGAATTTCCCTCTTGAAAAGTTAGTCGTTTTTCCGTGAGTCAATGGGAGATCCTTTCAAAGCGCAACATCCAATGTGATGAGTATTTCAGGAAATGGGATGTCGGCATTAGAAAAGTGATTCATTTTCAAGGAATGCTATTGCAGAACTTGTTGCCTATGATTATCAGAAATGAGACGCTCTAATGTCATTCTGGTGCGGTGATATTAACGACTCATGAAATTGCTTCGCACTACTATAGAAATACCTAATGAAATTATCTGAAGACCGAACCGTTCCTTCCGATTAACATCGCGGACCGGCCCTGGTTTATCTCTTGGTGTAAATGGAAAACTCGCAGTCTTAATTTACTCAATATATAGGTTTATGAGGGTCCGATATCGAGGCGACCGCCTGAGGCGTCTATCGAAATTTCCGAAGGAAAAAATTAACTTTCAGGTCATCTTTAATCCTATATATTTCACTTAGAATAAATTATGAAATTTCAGAAATAAGGCTCAATAATATCCCTTTTTCCAGCAATTGACCGCTGTCCTTAACCTCTCTCCAAACAATACGGGCTTCGGATGCGTGATGCAGTTCGAAGTAATATTAACTTAATCTACGTTTTAATTATTTCCTTTGTCCGGTTACAATATACGTTATAACAATAGATTCAGTTATTGCGTATCAGTAAATAACAACATTTATTCCCATGGCAATCCTCCCGCGAGCAGCATCATCGATATGTATCTCAAACACATTAATATTACATCTGTTTGCGGCAATTCATCATTATTATGCAGCTTGAATAGTTCTACGTTTTTAAATTCCCTTAGTTTGCAGATTGTAACTTTTTAACACTCCAATATTCAAGTAATGCCGCCCCATTTATTGCAGCGCCCTGAGACGGTTGCGTCGCAAGCTTAGTCAATGCTGCCTCCAAACAAACAAAACCCAAACTCAAGTCCTTGCGCTTCTCTCTAAAGATGACTCTCGAATGTGCTCAGAAGAACGGATTTCGCACTGAATTGGCCTATGATTTACGACGCCTTTTACGCCGCTAACTTCATGTATCTTTCGCCTGCTCTTCCGTGAAGTAGAAGAGGCGCTAAGTCGAAGGGTAACACAGCCATGGATGCAGCCGGCCTCCTTTACGACGCGCCTCATTCCTGCGCATGCACAAATTCCTAACACGCTATGAAAGTCGTCCGCAAGAAAAGATTTTGCGGAAAGCAATCTAACCGTAAGCAACGTCAGAAACGATTTGCTTCCTGAAAACCACCTTCCGGTAAACACGTTGTGAATTCACACTCACAGAATTGAATTGAGAGGAGGGGAGACAACGATTTTGGTAATGAAATTCATACAAGAATACGTATAACGCGATGATCGTCTTACAAGCAAAAAAAAACGATAAAACTGTTAATTGGAAAATTCATTTTTACACCTTCTATGATTCTAATCGAAGTTTTTTGTGAAGTTAACGCATGATTATCCGCCTTCTAGAGCACAGCCAAGAGGGTGGTTAGAAACCTCATGGACGATCCAAATTATATCAAATGAATTACTTCACTTTGCCGATAATTACGCCAATAATATCCACGATACAATTAAGTAAATTAATTTACGTGTTAATATGTATGCACAAGATATTGTATGACTCTATTTTAATTTTTTGAAATGGCTTCTTATCGGCGTCCTCTACTACGAAAAACGTTACATACTCGTATAAACTAAATTCAAATGGAATGTTAACGAGATTGTTCAAATTCCTCTCGTTACTTATCTGTCATTATATATACACAATAGAATCGCACCGAGCCAAAGGCGGGAAGTAATATAACGCCTTTGTGGTTTGTAGTCAACCATTTTCCTCAATTTTAACGTTCACTAACCTATTTTTATTTATCTGAAATTCATGAAATAATGTGATTTCGATTTTATACGGATCTATCACAGAGCGACGAAAATAAATATTTTACTATATTCTGGAGGCTTTGAGCCACTCTTCGAATTTTGAAGGGTCTTTGAAAGTACTGGCTTGGACACTTGGAAGTTGGGCTAAGATCATTGTTTCTTTATATTAGTTGGATTCGTGTTTACTCATTAAAATGTCATGGGTTCTCGGATGGCCAAATGACTTTTCGGTGAAAGTGGCCCTAGGTTCGATTCCCGGTGGTAATCTACGAGCCAAATGACATAAGCTTTCAAAAACGCTTTTAACAAAATGTCACGCCATACTTATGTCGCAGTGCTAATTTCAGAAGCTGTGGTGCACCAATCAGACACTCTTGCACCAATCCGACACCTCTTGAGAGGAACGTTCTGAAGACTGACCTTTGAAGATTTATTCGGATTGAAAGTGATTGAATGATTTTTCAAGGTTTTAAATCAGAAAATATCAGAGATAATAGTTCTTACGTGTTTGTCTAAACAAAATACATACATTGTACTCTATATCTTATAAAGCGTTGGAATTTTCACCAACCATCTCTGAAATTTAGAAGGGGTTATATGTCCCTTCTGCGTTAGTGAAGGAACCTCAGGTCAGAATTATTTATTGAGAATGATTTTTAAATAAAGTAAACAGTGTAGAACATTATGAAAACAAAAATTTGAAATCTGTGACGAAAAACTCCATCAAGATTTTTCTGGAGCAAAATCCTGCCCATGAAAACGCTCATACTCGGAAGGGAAGCGAAAAATACCAATAAAAGACAGACGAGGTAATAACTCGCTTCGCAAGGCTTCAGGAAGCTTTCTTTAGAGCAGAATTCTTAATCGTATATGTGAATGAAAAATTAAAGCCTAAATTATGTCAAGTTGTATCACTCTTCAAGTCAAGCAATCTTTTTCTCTTTACTCCACCAAGAGTAAACCAACTTCGAAACCATTTCTGTAGACGCTGCACGTCTCAACTTGTTTCTATTATGTTGGGTTGTTAATCCCTTTTCAGATATATTTTTAGGGAACGTGTATGTTGACGAAGCCCCTTTTGCCTACTTCGTAATTTATAGTCAAGAAAATTGTGCTTGAGGGTAACGTCGCGACCCTTGCATCCTTATTCCCTTTCACAGTAGCTCCCGTGGACGTAAAAATTCTTTTGAGGTTCAGTATGTCAAAATCAGAATATAAAGCGAAAGGTTAGAAAAAAGTTATTGATGTAGAAATGGGTGAACCCGATGTAATAAATATGGATCCGGTTTATTAGTAATGATGATTAATGATCAATTGCAACATACTATTTCCAGTTAAAGTAATAAATAGGTAATACAAGAAACTCACTCAATATTTTTGCGCTCGATGAACACGCAAGTCCTATATCTTTATCAAATATGGCACTCTTATTTCAAAAGGTTCGCCATCCCAGGATTAGCCCACTATCAGAGTTGACGAAAACGAACCTACGAAATTTACACAATATTTGAACGATATGTTACGAGATGAATTTCACATCGGCACTCCCAAAGTAGTTAGTCACAGAAATTAGCCTTTCGTAACCTTTTGTGTAAAAAAAGAAAAAGCTTTAGTTATTAAAAATATCATTAAAAATGAGAAACCGATTCCGCAAAATGCTTTGATAAATCAAAATTTCCGCGAAAAGTACAAGATTTTACGAAAGAACAAGCCATTTATTTTATTTTATGAAATTTAGCGTTTCGAATGTCGTAAGATGTATTTTTCTTTCGTTTACCAATAGTTACAATATTTACCATTAAAAGCAGCTAATGTGCAAACGTCAAATGATAGAATGGAGAGAATTTTCTTACTAATAAAGTAGAAATTTTTAATGTTTATTTGAGTGTGTGATTGTGTGTATGTCAGCCTGAAACTCGAGAACAAGAACTTGCAGAAATTTCAAAATTTTAATGTAGTTAAATCATCCCTGTGCAGATAATAGACTACTTTTTATTTGCCTAAATGCCCCCAGTTCGACCTTTTAAGTGTAAATATGTTCCCATAAGAAATACATGTAAAGCTTAATTTTATCGTTTGCAGGCTTTACTTCTTTTGCAAAATAAAATAGGAAAGAATGATTGTACGAAATCAACACAAGCACCAAAAGAAGGGAAACTGAATGAAGGTTCTTATTTTGGTCGAGGAATATTGTTCTCAATACGAAATTGCGAGAATTTTGATAAACTACACGAACATTATTTAAAAATTTGAGGTATCAAATCACCGATTCACCTGACGACGAAGGGAATTCTTGAATACGAGCTTATTCATATCTCCATAAGAATTTCGTCCTATATAAAGACGTATATTTATTTATAAGGGGAATTTAGGCCCATTTAAAAATAACGATAAGCTACATGAAGAGGAGGCAGTTTTGCTGTTACGACGACCGATCGCTGGGTAAAACATACAATTAACTATGATTGTTTCAGTTCTATTTTGCCTGTTACAAGATTGAAACTTATTTGCTAATTTTTCACGATAGAGGAGACGAGATAATAAGACATTCATCAGTGCAGGCCCAGAAAAAGGAAAACTTAATGAGGGACATCAGGAGATAACTAGCAAAAAATAGATGTGCATATAAAGAATGCATCGTTGTGTTGACTATTACGGTTAATGTGTTAATTTACATCGATATTATTTTAGGATATCATTTGGACAATTTCTGAGTCTTTTTTTCCACACTCAGTTTAAATTCTTCGTTTGCTTATTCCACATATTCATTCAAAAGTGAACATTTCTCCGTCAACGTGATCTCACAAGTGATGAAGCGACAAAAATCGTGCTTTTCGTCGAGTAAATAGTTATACCTCCGCCTCAATAGTTACATTAAGTATGTAATGTTTTCTTGAGAGTCCATTAAGTCGCAAAGAATATTGTCTTTATCAATTTTTAAATTCCTGTTGAGAATCAAAGGTAAGTTTGGCTAGTAATAATTAAATATTATTAGATTAGAAGAGAATTTTCCTGCGTTAATACTGAATATCACCAAATTTTAGAGCAACTTAATTTCTAGAAAAGTGAAGTAATAATAATTCTAGACGTAGAGTACCTTCTCTGAATACCCTGGCAATTCGCTCCCTATCTGACGAGACCGCCGCTTGAGTGGCTTTAAAATTATACCACCCACGCGTTTCTTCGGAGCCTTTGATGTCTTTTTATATTGACAGCCACTCTCGGAATCAGAGGAATCCCGCCATCCCTCCACTACTCAATCCAATCGGTCACTGGACAGCGCTTTCCTTCTGTGTAGATTGTAAATTTCGCACAGGAAATGTGTAATGCAACATAACCCGATTAATCTACGATTGGCTTCTATTAAGACCAAATCAAACGAATATTTGAAGATTATAATGCCTTAATGATAATGCCTCTCAGTCTATCTAATGTCAGCATTCCTCTATATTGTGTATCTTGGAAACGTGATTATATGTGGGGAATTAGTGTCAAAATTGGAATGACGGTCAGTAATATATATGCAATGAATGAAGAGGGTTTGAAAGAAAGTAGGCGCGACCAGTACAAATGGGCTACGTTCGTTTCATAATTACAATTACAGATTAAAATGGCTTAGTCGTATTTTATACGTTTATAAATTCTTTCTCTGTTTCAGTGGCCTCTCTTCCATCATTTAAGTGCGTTTGACTTTTGGGTTTCATGAAGTACTTAAAAGAGAAGTGCTACAGGTGAAATAATGTTTGGCTTGTATATGAAGGAAATAGTTGAGCTTTCTTTATAAAATACTTTAATTCGCAATTATCTATGTTTATGCGTGTAATATACTAATTATTTTGAACACCGAGACATTTTAAATTTTAAAGTATTACTATACTGACAAAATTATGGATTACTAATATTTTAGGTAAGTTTAATGGCATAGTTAGCGATTTGTGCAAAAATAAATTGGCATCTTCACTTGGGAAGCTATGAATGAAGGTAAAATGAAACTGATATTTCGATAGATAGAGTGGTCGGAAAGGAAGAGGATGAGTTTAAGGTGGAGGAAAAGAAACGTACTCGCTTCCCGCTTCTGTTGCGATAAATGTGTAATAGTCGACGTCTTCATGATCGGATTTCAGCAAAACCGAGCAGGAAATAACACAGCACCTAAGCAAAGCAATCATTTTTCTTGGCGGCCACTTTTCTGGAGTCGAAAATGTGTAAATTGACCATTTCCTTTCATAAGAAAATTAAAATCGTGTTATGGGTTAAAATGTTTTCGTCTGATGTCTGCAATTCGAGCGTGATTTGGCTAATCCTCATATGCAAGTAAATACCGCAAAGAAGTCTTTAAAGAGAAGAAGTAAAATCTTGTGCCTTCTGGAAGATTCGTAGAAATATACGGATATTATACAATGTGGTAATGAAGTATACCACGAGGGCTCTGGAGTGTTCATTGAAAATATAAGAAAGATATTGATTAAAAATGAAGCTCGTAAGAGTTTTCGTATTAACGTATCGAGTGACATATTTTGTTCAACTCTACCAAACAATATTTACGCCGAAGCTATTAAAATAGGGATGGGAGCAAAAACACTAAAGGTCCAGAGTTATTAAGCGAGTTAAGGTCACGTCAACGCTAGCACATGTCGAAGCCGTCTTAATAAAAAAAATTCTGTTCTTCTTTCGAAATCGCCGACAACATTAAACAAAACAGCTTTTCAAGCAAGTAAGCACGTCTTATAGAAGAAGCGAGAGAAAGAAAACAAGCCCACTGAGGACGAAGGACTGCCCAGGTTCCCTCTTATGTTTGCGTTGAACATCCAATCGATTCGGATGAGACAGATTGGGCTTCGCGTAAGGGATAGTTATCACGCCACTGCGTTTTGTAAAGGGTTTCCATTCGCAGGATGAGGAGGAAATGGAGCATTCCCAAGAATCCTTTTGCAGTCGCCGTTTCGATTCATAAAACGGATTTGGTTTGCTTCTCTGAGGAGCATCTATCGATCGAATGCATGGGGACAGACAAACGAGGGGAGCGTGTTATAGTGACAAAATGAGTAGATGATGCAGAAGGGAGAAGGGATTGGATATTTATAAAGTCCCGTTCCAACTCCATATTTCACGGCCGACAAGTGCTTCGCCCCACCTGCTCCCCCCCCTTTGCCCCTCGCTCCCCTCGTCCGACCCCATATCTTTTTTATGCTCGGATGTAATCCGGGAGCCGGTACCTGAGGGAGATGCTCCCGAGCCATAACGTACGAAAAGGGGACCTTATGATTGCGATCATTCCTTTCTCTCTCTACGCCGGATTGCTTCTCTTCCAAATTGATTCCTCACTCCCTCTCTTCGCAAGTTTGCGTTTGGATCACAAGGAGGGTCTCACTGCACAAATGCTGCATTCACTTTCGAGCACATTTAAAATTTGTCGTGGCATATGTGTGGATATCTACGTTAAAACATAGATCTCTGCTTATTTTCAAGTTCCCTTGAGTCCTACGCGGATCTATGATGATGATCTATGTTCAAAACAGAATAGTTTCCAATTCTTTCATTTTACGATGAGAGACATTTAAAAAGAAGTCTTCTATTGGACGCATTTCACGAAACCAAAGTGCATGACAGCGCCCGAATGAAATGTCTCTCGCACTTTGTCCTTAAAGAAATTACACATCTATTTATACGTATCTATATGCATATATTCGTTAATTAAAATTCGATTCTCTTTCTGGGTTAGCAGGCAAATTACCTCCTCTATTATATGAGGTAAGGCAAGACAAACGTTCATTTATGATAAGGTGGACGTGTGAAATGAAAGAATTCGGTAAAAATCATTTTTAAAGTTTCGCACGTTTATTTTAATACAGCGATACCTGCCTTTAGCGTATTTACGTAAACATTTTCCAAAATGGACACATTTACGTTATGTACTAGTTTGAATCACGTATAAGAAAACACTAATACCGCAGGACAGGACCAAGCATTTTTTCCGTTATGGGCAGGTTTCCGCTGTATACAAGTTCCGTTACACTTTTCTTCACTGTAATTTTATTTACCGACTAATTTCAACTCAAAGAGTCATTATCGGAAGCTCATCGGCGCTTGATTGTAACTAGTGAATATTATAGAAGAAATATAACCATATATCGTAACTTTTGATAAGATCTACTACTATAACGCATAAAGGTGCTCTTAGTGCAAAATTGTAGGAGCGTAATTGTAACTATGCCATTTGGTTTCGTATATACTTTCATGCCTTCTTGTAGTAAAAGAAATGACTAGACATAGAAGGATTTATAGTTTTTTTCGGCAGAAAACTATCCCATCATACATTACATCGTTCTTGTGCTCACTGCTTATTTTATCTCCTACTTGTTACTGTATATTTTTTGTGGATTTCATATGGGTAGAAGAGCAGCACCTTTCGACAGCAACTGATTGCAAAATACCAGCAACGATGATGAATTTACACGATATCATGCCGAAACTCCTTCGCGGGAGTATGGAAACCTTTCCTGGTATAATCGGAAGGGCTATCTTTTCTCTCACCTAGTTGCTTGGATCGATGCTCGTAGAAATAGCTGATGATCCGCCATCGCACTCAATATCGCCATTATGAATGCGTATTTCCCATGGGCGTTGGTTTAATGGAGGGGGATACGTCAATCTGAGCTCTCCTTTCGAAGGCGATGATCCTGTGCGAACGCAACGCAAATTGAGAAATACGCTCGGGCCGAACGCTCAAATATTGATGGAGAAGCAGCCTTCCTGCTCCTCTTTCCACCCCATCAACACTTACGGGACTGCTTTGGACTGCTTCGAAGGACGAAACACTTCGTCGCCGTGCTTCAGCTAAGCAAACTGTGATCATTTTACCATCCCTCTCTAATTGATCTGTTTAGTCTTCATTGTCAGCAAAATCGACGGTTTTGTGAGAATATTTAAAGAATAATGGTATTATCAAAAATGGATATAACGTGATGTTCAACGACAACCATTCAAATGGATTGTTAGCATAATTCTATTGTTAATCCTCAACTGTAATTGGCTTCGTGCTGTATGTTGATGTTTTTATTAATAAATAAATAAATAATTTCTTTGACAGGATCTCTAATCGAATCAAAGTTCCTTCGAGTGACTATAATCTAAGAAGATTGAAGGGAATTGAATAAGGGGCGAATGCGCAAGAATAGAGAATGTCGGACAATGGAAATTCGGAGTTTAGAATACCGGATTTAGGAATCGGAATTAAAAATACCTATAATATACATATTTGCTATACTAGTACTTGTCATTGATATTAATATTGATGTATATTACATGTAATATACAGTACTTGCAATAATAGTTACTCTTGTTGTCCGGTTCTGAAATAAGGTAAATACATGTAAATACATTTCACTGCTAAAATTTGTTTTACTGAAGCGCCTTAAGTATACCATTTCACAAATAAAATGTTTCTTGCCAAGACAACGATTTAAATAAGTTTTTCATAATCTCTAAAAACCTAAAAGTGATGGATAAAATTCAGATAAAAAATTACAGATTTTGTTTTTCAGGGAGCAGCAATTTACAATTTCATAAATCATTCCAGTTAAAATGGTTGAAAATTCCTCATTGAACAAAGATATCTGTCATGATTTGATCAAAAATTTCACTTCCACTTATTCCCTTTGGAAGGAGTTCCTGTAACTATTGTTTAAAACATAACATACGTCTACGTGCAAAGTTTTTCAAACATATCCACCATTTGTCAGAACCCTAATTTTGCTAATCGCCGTTCTTTCCACTTAACTGTTTGTGCAGATGTCCCTTCGCCTTATAGTTACCATCATTTCAGTGTATTTCATTCATCTTACTACTAGAAGTAGAAGTAGAACTTAGCATCTTACTATTGTCCAAAAAGGTTTGATATTTCACACTATAAGGTTAGCATATCAACCAATTTACTCATATGTGGAATTAAGCAACAGAAATTTAGTATGGTTGAAATTATTAAAAAATCAAATGGCTTCGTACCCCTAATTAAGAAGCGCGACGGATCGATAAAGTTTCCATAATTAACCACTTGGTTTCTCTGATTGACTCGAATAGATATTTCTTCTTTCTAGGCGGAGGGAGACCAAAATCAGAAAACCCTTATGTAATGTTGGCATTCGATCTCCCCAACGAATTCGCGGAAGTTCCATTTCTGTTTGATAGAGTTAAGTTGAAAATTATGAAGGTGTGATTTGGCTTTCGGTACCAAAGCAATGGTTGCCCCGTTCAAAAGGCGTTGCTGAATATTCTGTCGAACAGTATTAGAGATAAGTTGGCGAAATCGACTCGTGAAGCAGGTGCAGCTCAAAGCAAGCTGCTGCCTCGCGAGGAAGATACGAAGCTCCAAAGCAAGAATGGGAACCATATTTCATCGGGAAGCCGCATGCACCAGCATGACACATTAGAATTAGGATGCATTTGAATAAATCACGCCGCACTTGAGAGTAGCATTTTCCACGCTGTAAAAGTGTGACAACGAAATTACTCTAAAATACCGAGTTTAATCGCTAAGAAAATTTTGGTTGAATATGTTCCATTTAATTTTCACAGGAAGAAATTAACATGAAAAAATCTGAATTTAAGAGTGTGCACAGTTTTTCAGAAAATGACGAAAATACCTCAACGAATAACCGAAATATTATTATTTCTTTAACGAAAAGCCTCCAATTATATCCGTTTTAATAATTTGAATGAACGCAGGCACAAACGATGATCAAAAATGTTCACCCTATCCCGGAAAACCCCGTTAGTCGGGACTCGAACCTGGGACCTTTTGTAAGCTAGCGCTCTAACCATTCCGCCACCGATGTAGAGAAGTATCCATCCACCTCTTCAGGTCGCGGGTCCTCCACAAGTAAGCAAGTGGGCGGCTGCATCTACCTCAGATTCATTCTCGGACATAGACACCGAAATCTTGGACAATTTGAGAGCTGTCATTTTCTGCCTGACTTTGTTTATTCCGATTCACTCAATTTGCTGCTGTCGCCCTAATAAAGTCAAGTGACTGGCTTTTTTTCAAACATGATTTTTCTCTTTTTTGACCTAACATGCCTCTTTTACTGTCATATTTCAACACAGAAATCTTTCCCGTAGAAGTGGTCAATGAAGCACTAAGTTTCCGAGATTTTGTTACCAATCAATGGAAGTTAAGCCAAGTAACGTCACTTATATGTCCCATTCTAACATATGTAACTCTATATACTTTTATTACAGACCTAATTGTGTATCCTATGATATGTAGGTACATACATAAATGTGAATATGACGTAAGGTACGTGTGGTAGATTCGGCTGGAAAACTCTGGCCTCAAGGCTGATGTAGCTGACCCTACTCCTAACAGATTGTTAATAAGACGTAATGGATGCTTTCATGGTAGTTAGTGTACAGAATGTGTTCGCAAGTGCATAACATTTTAATGAAATACCTAATTACTGGTGATTTTCTGCTAACACTGCTACATAAATACCAGATGGAAAGAGATTTGGATACCAGTATCTGCAGTCGTTGGTCATTTAGGGAAAAGAAGCCAATTTCATAGAGAAGATTAACTTTCCCTAATGCCAGAAACGTCTTCAGCCAGATTTGGATGAAGCCGTAAGGGGGTGTTTATAGGAGCTTCTTAAATGGGTTCAATAATCCAGTCTATTATCGCGTCGGTCCCTTTGGGACTGGGCTCAGGTGCTATCCCTTCTGTCCCTCGGCAGTCGAAGGACTTCAGTGATTGATTACGAAAACAGGGCAGAACATTAAAATAGCAAAAAAAGGCTATTACGATCCTAGAGATGTCTGTTTCCTTATTCGATTGCTTTGTTTTAACGATTTCATTGTGATCAGAACTAAAAAAACGTAACTTCTAAGGTATAAAAATATTGTAAAAACGAAATAATTTTGTGCTATTCTTGAAGAAATGTTAACGAAAGATTTAAAAGTCGAAACAAAAAACATTACGGTACCCCTGAGAAACATTACTTATGCTTAATATTAACTGGCGTGAGGGAAGGCAATCAGAGGAAAACGCAAGTTTATCCATCGGGAGTATTGTCAGTTGAAGGCAATTCCTTGGATAAGGAAAGATAATTGTGTTGGTGGTGGAGGATGTAAAATATTTCCATGAGTCTCACTTGAGGCATTTATAGCAGAGTAGGCGAAAGATTGTATGCAGGTATATTTATGTATCTTTACATGTAGTAAAATTATACGCAATTTACAACTTATTTACATCGTATGTATTTAGAACATAATTCGATTTTGTATTACACCGATGCGGAGGTTTCTGCGTTTCTGGTTTAAGGTAATATTTACTCCTCAGCGGTGCTGATTGCTCGACGAATCAAGGGTTAAAATAATCGTATATTGTAAGTCCTCTTCATAGTAATGCTATCAACGAACTGTTCCCGGTGAATTAATTGAACGACCATGGTTTCTGTTTTGGGCAATATCCATCATCCAGAATCACTCATCACTGAAAAAATAGCCATTTCAGAAAAATAAACACTGGACAGTACATATTTCTTAGTGTAATTCATTACGTTAAGTATGACATAATTTCTCTAGGTATGATCGATTTTTATGCAAATGGAGAGCACTATAAACTTAATTAACCAACTCACTCCCTTTCTACGGCGTTCAAATTCGTATAAAAAAATCACATACTCAATTTTGAGATTGTTTTGTTGCATTTTCTCATCCCATCTTGTTCCCTCCTCTTTTATCTCTCATAAGCCATTGCCGAAACACTCATCATAACTTTACTCTAAGGATGTATTTTAGCTCTTCCTCTATGACACCTTCTCTCAATCATTCCCTCTGTTGATATTGTAATCCGTTCTTCTCAAACATACAAAAGGACGCTCCATTAGCAGATTTAAATGAGGTTTTAAAAGGGTATTAAAGGGATTTCATATTTGTCTTTCAACATGTAGGATATCACTCTCTGGTATTTAATACTTACACTTATAATTCTGGATGGTTAAAAAATAATAAATAGAGTGTTGAAAGTTTATTTAATCATGCATATTATTAAAATATAGTTTCGTAAATAATAAATGTTTTATATTTCACGTTTTTCATTGTTTCTTACGACCAGAATCATATATTCTCGCTATTAATTGATACTCGTGATTAATATTAAAGAAGCAAGAGGTCAACATAGTAAAACGTATTTATGTGTGTTTTTAAAAAGCTTTGGAGTCTAAAGATCCCTTTTAAACTCTAGTCATGTTTAAAGATATGTTATAGAGTTACTGTCGACATCTAATAGTTGAGACTCCTGAAGAGAGGACGAGATTTGACATAAGAGCATTCTGATCAACGGCCCCAAAAATGCACATGGTACACTAACATCACTTTTTATTAATCAACATTTAATTAAACGGAAGATCATATAAATTTTGGAGAAGTGGTTTGAGGAATTTTTAAGAAAGTGTTTTATTATCGCTGTAAGATGGCGCATTTTTCAATTTACTGCCAATAATATTTCAGAAAACGTTAATCGATGGCAAGGTATAGCGTTTCTATCTATTATTTCCGCTAATGACGTGACAAGGGCATTTTCCTATGTCTTGATCGATTTGTAAATAAATTAAACATTTCATCCATTTTCATTTGTCAAAAATCCGCTCATCCAAAGATTTATATTTGATTTTGCTTGAAACAACTATGTTAAAGTTTCACAAAATTATTTACTGGCTTCCGGTTTCAGCTAATAATCGCTATAACAACTATTACAAATTGCCTCATGATAGGTATTATTAACCGAAAGCGGTCGCCAATAAACAATTTCTGTGAACATTTAACAAAGTTATTTCAACTGTTAATATTATTGAGTTTCACCAAATCACTTCCATCAGTCTTATATTTGACTTTTGAAATGCTTCATTAGTGGGTGCAGATCCATGGAGGTATATAAATGCATCCTTATTCTGAATGTACATGGAAATCTTTAAAATACATTAGCTATTACGGTAAATAAGTAAATTATCAATAAATGGTAAAATAATATGAATGATTGTTTCTCGTTCGAAAATTTTGAAGGATTTTCCGCTTTGTATAATATGAGATATATGAAAATGAATGGGGAATTAATTACCACCATCGCCTCTCGCCCTCCCAAAGATATCTGCAAATCTCAGTAACAGCGTTTAATGTAAGTTATTTATTTATTTGTAAATTATTTGCAATTTAGCCATCTGGCCAGGTCGCAACGCTGGAGGGGAGTTTAACTTAATTTTGATTTTAGTAGCCTGAAATTCGCCCAAGGACGGGAGGAAAATCTCTCCAAAAACCTCACCTACTCACAAAACTGATTGTTTTCTTCCTATCTTTAGCCTATCATCATTACTTGAGTTAAATTGTCATTTTTCGTGAGTTTTCTTTGTTTGGACCATCAATTAATTGACGAATTAATTTATTAGAGCTGGTTGTCATTTTGTGTTGTACATCATGTTCTTTGCCATATAGGTATATATCTGGGGGAACATGTAATTCATATACCATTCATATGCATATCGATATATTCATCTATGCACTAATCGACTGTCTTATAACTCATGTCTCCCATTTTTCTTTTTGTGTTGGAGATTATCAGGCAGAAGATGTTGTTATAAGGTTTTATAGATCATTCAGGAATAAATTTTCTATTAGTATGCCAATAAAGATGATTGAATTTTCAAATTAATGAGAGGATATATGAAATTAAAATAAATATTTGAAATTTTATTCATTCTTTTATTATCATCTTTTGCTAAATCTTGTGATATCCAATAGGAGTCACTACTATCTTTACCATTTCTTGAATTCGACACGCCTCATGATGGGAAAGAGGAAAATGTTAAATTGCTTCTTCTACGCACCCGTTTGGATAATTTTCAACGCTTTTCTTACGGCTATGGCGTCGACGGCTCCCATGGCTTTCATTGCCATTTTACGGAAGACAGAAAATTCAGTTTATTTTACGTGAAAATGTTTTCTCCCTGAATCTCCCAGTAATCGGATCATATTTATCCTGAAAGCCAGTGCTGGAGGATTGATGGCGGGACTCGAACCGAAGGCGAATCCTCTTCGGCCTTTTACCAGAAGGGCAATTCTCAACTCTGCAGGCTCCATAATAACCGGTAACAGGTTGGATCGGCCAGAAATTTTCCAGTTAGCGGCGCGTTGTTGAGCGAGGCAGAAGGGACAAAGGGCGAGGGCCATAATTCGAAAGAAAGCGTTGGTGGACAGACCAGTCGGTAGCACGGCCGTGGAAAACTCTACTTTCCACCGTCAATATCGGCTCCTTTTACGCGTTTATTGCCGCCAATAAGCCACCGCCCTCGTTTAGGCACCGCCGTTTACTGCCCTTTCCACCCCCAATGGCCGCTCCTCACCACATTATCCGCTGGGGTCCACAGCTGCTCTCCACGCCGTCGCCGCCCTCTAATTGATTCCCCGCTGTCTTCGTCCCTCCCTAAGTGCGTGTGGACAATGCGTCTCACTAAATGGCCATCCGAAGACGCCCTTTTCGCTGTGCCCGAAAATCTCGGTGGCGAATGCCTTACCGCGATTTAATTCGAGAATTCGAGTTTATGCTCGCCGCTCAAATCTTTCCATCAAAGTTTGGGTTGTGGGAACTATTTCTCTCTTACGAGATTTAATATTTACTTCGCTCTTTCAGAAACTATTTGAGTTTTTACTACATCTAGATACATTCTCAACACCCATGGTAAGGGGTGTAAATACCAAATTATTAATCTGTCTTTTATATTTATTTTGGGTATCCTTCGTGGGAAAGGAAAAGTTTTAAAACGATTTTATTGTTGTCGTTCTTTTTCATTTCCCCTTTCTATTGTCATCTCCTCCTTTTCGAATTCTTTGAAAGAATGGCATATATTTAAGAAGTGGCTGATTATTTACGATATCGCCATAATAAATACGCAATATAATAATATTAATTTCATTATTCTTATCGGATAAGCCGATGGAGAAGGCGGTCCGTATAATCTCTGTTAATTTTTCCGAGGTCGCAGTTTTTCATATTGATTCACATTTCTTATAATTGTTTCTGATCTCCATTCTTTCAAGGGTTCATAACTTGTCTCGGTGAGATTGTAAGAATCGCTTGCGGTATTGTTGCGGATTATTTTTAGTGAATGATATTGCCTCACGTAGCATTTCCTCGAATTCTCGAATACAGTTTTCATAATTGGATTCTATATAATTAGAGCGTATTCCAGATGGGACCTGATTGAAGAAAAAAGTAGCATCGCTTAATTATTTCCACCTACCAACAATATTCGTAATAAACATAATAATAATAAACGTCTTTATTAGACGAAATTCCGTGAAAAACATGAGCATTATCATCGTCCTACGGCAGTCTTTGAAAATAGCTACCCCAGATTAAGTTTTCATGACTGTGGCCACGCAACTGAATAGACAATATTTGCACACGTTTCAGAAAGATTATATGGGTGATACTTAAGTATTATAAATGCTGGAGGGCAAAGCTATTCCGGAATTTGCAATTTCATTTTACTTATTGTATGTACATACGTTGTCCCGGCGATCAGCTGTAACAACTTGGCTCTGTCCATACGTTCCTCGTTCATATTAAACTTAGGTCACAAAAAGAGGAGGGGAAAATTATTTAATAGAAGAAAAATAAAAATTCACTCAACCTTGATCAATATACTTTACACTTTTTAACCATATTTACAGTTTGTAAATGGTTTACCATTGTTATTCAAAACTTTCCAACAGTTATTTTTTTCCGCAGCATCTACGAGTAGATGCTAGTTCAAGGAATGTAGAAGTCAGTGGTCTATTCTTAGGCGGTCTACCATTTCTTAAAGCAGCGTTGAACAGTATCTAAGACTCGCATTCGACAGATATTAAACATTTAAGCTGAAAAGCGAGTTAGTTGCTGGAATGTTGAAAAATTATAAAAACGATAGAATGGAAAAAACGGAAGTAGTTAGGGAATACTGGAAAATGAGTATCGGCATGAGCACTTTGAGAACTGAGAAAACTCCGATTTTCCAGGTCTTGATGCCCTCCTCCGGTAAATCAGAAAAAGGGGAGAACGTGGAAATTTTTTGTCTCTCGGGGAGGAAAGATTTTTCGTGCGTAATTGGCTGATTCAATGGAATACTATGTGGATCTTCGATTTTTCGCAAACAGTATGAAAAAGAAGGAAAGCTTTGTATCGCAGGTTCCGGTAATAGATAATTGAATAGGTGATGGATGAACTGAAGGAGTAAAATCAGTGAATGAGTGACTACACTTTCTGTTACTCTCTTTTTTCTGGAATGGGGCACTAAATATGACTCTGTTCTTCTAAAATGCACCTGGAGAGGACTCGTCCAAAGTATCTACATGTATAACATTATTGGTTAAATGGAAGATGGGACTTGATAGTCTCAATTTTGCCAAATAAAGTCCCATGTATGTATGTATAAGATGCGCCTTGATTTGGGACCCGAAATGTGGAAAAATACCTAGTGTATTCAGCTATGTCAACTTGAAGAATTAAGTGCGAAAGAACGAGCGAGGAAAACCTTTTGTCAGCTACACCAAAAGTATACGGAATGACCTGTATGTACGTAGCATAATGCGCTGCTTAGGCATGAATACCAGTTGAAGCAGTAGTTTGAGAAAATCTACTACCATTAAGAAAGACCTACTCTCCTTTTAGTCTCCAATTAAAAAAAGTGCTTCTTATTCATGATGAAATGCGGCAATCAAAGGTGGTAGCTTTGATATCAATGAATCGTATTTTGCTTGGTATTTATAAAAATTGTTTTGCTAAGTCTTGTCAGTTTCAACTGACTCCTCGATAATACAAATTATAAATAGGGTTACAATAAATATAAAAAGAATTACATAAGAGAGTGATATATGTAAACTAGTTTAAGAAGCTAGTGAATTGTACTGGTGTTAAAACAAAATGAAGAGAGAGGGTAAATTGCAAATAACTCGGAGAAAGAAATCGCAAAACTTACGCTTTGGACTTGTTATCTCCATCAAAGAAGAGAATGCATGACTGAATAGGTGAATTTAGGGAACTTAAAGGGTTGGTGAGATATGGATCAGAAAATGCTAGTAAATGAACTCGGGAGAGAGATATGAACGATTCTTGTTGAAGATGATGTGCACCTTTTTACTCTTCAACTGAAGTTGTTGGCCAAAATTTTGTAATCTCAGCGGAAGTGCTCCTTAATATTCCGTAACTCTGGCCTATTTGAATTTTCCGCCTTTAAGTCAACACTTGACCGTGTAACCGTGAGTTGTGTGCATTTGAGGGCAGTTTTCGCAGCGTGGGAAAAAGGGTAGGTACTCCTGCGTTTCTTGCGTGGGGTCCGTGGCTCTCCTTAACGCAATACTGAGACAGGTCTTCCTTCCGGCGCGAATCGGAGGATGCGTGCAGGATTCGTTTTTGAGGTCCAAACACAGATCCCCGATTCTGCTCGCTCGCCATATATACATCTCACGAAGAGAAAAGTTTTACGACAAAGGATTGTTTAGAAACAAACAGATGCCTTGCGCGGGAGCGAAACATTTAGGTTTTTGTCCCAGAAACTAGCAGCGATGAAAAACTGAGCTGCACGAATTTTCGCACCGTTTGCATTTCTTGTATTTAGTAAACAGAGAATCACTTGAGGAGAAATTGTGTAGATTTGCGTAGCGTAGAATTGGGGTTAGTACAGGAACTGATGTTAAGTCGAAGCACGATATCGAATAAAATTAATTATTTTTGGTTAAAAGTTAAGAAGCGACAATGTGTTTTATTGAGTTTTCAATCTACTATGTTATTTACGTAATGTTTACATAATGTATACATGAAATCAATATCAAGATCATGTTATCAAGGTTAAGAGCGTTCGGAATTTCTGATATGTATTTCTTTTATATTTTACATTTGTTAAATACATATGAAATATCATTGTTAATTATATAATAATTTATCAATTATGCTATATTGTTGTTATAAATATATCCATTGTTACATACATAGCACAAACTAACACAACTTTGTGCGAAATGACCTTAGCCCTCGTAGAACTTTTTTAAAAACTACTGCTACTACTTGATATCCTATATTTACGGTGTGTGAGTTTCGCGTTCCGTTTTCTTTTATATGCTTTGTTCCATATTCCATCGTATAATTGTTTGTACTGAATCCGACTGATCTCCGTCATATGCTAAACATTCCTTCGTCCTAGATTTTTTTGTTTTGAAAGTAAACGGAACATTAGGAAAGCGGAATTTTTTTTTTTTTAAGTGGTTCGAGATTTTCTTTGTACACATTCCTCTTTTCTTAAGATTATATATAGTTAGTCCATATTATGAAATGTTACTCCTGAGAAAATATTTCTTTTAATCGATAATTTCTTCACATTTTCGTGAAAATATTTCTTATCTGTAGCATGGAGTCTATGTCCTCGGATTTGTTTCAGGATGATAGCCAATGAGGGACGAATTTGAATGGGGTGGAAATAGCATATAACTGAGATAACTTCTCATACTTATTACGAAATTTTGAATATTGTAAGAGCAATTCCATGTATCAACATGGATAAAATGGTATGAATGGCATCAATACCACAGCATAAACTTCATTACCTTACTGATATGGTTACATGGATGAATTAATAATTTTTGCACTCATACATGTAAAGAATTGTTGATTTCATGCAACTATTTCCTTTGATCAGTTTCTCATATATAGACGTAGACTATTACTAGTATTTGAATCGGAATGATAAAGAAACGTATAAAAACTTCGATTTTTCAGTTTCATCTGTATGTAGCATATATCTTTCCATTCCTGTTTAGACGATAAGAATTTAATATTGAGAATTCTCTTCAGAAAATTCTAAAGTACACTCATTAAAGAACAATGTACATTTAACTTACCTTCCGCTGCAGAAATTTACCTTCTACTTCGCCATTCCTTCCATTCTCCATCGATAGACTAGTTCGTCCTGTACGCATCTGAAAGCAAAAAATATTTACCTATGTTTATCAAGGAAAAATGATGCAATTTTCTCCTAATTATGATTGAAGAATTATGAAATCAAGTTACAATCATTAGTAATGTTTCCCAAATATTCTCTAATTTTCTTAGCTTAAAGAACCATTTTTCATTTTTCCCGCGTATAGCAGAAGAACTCAATCGAAAAAAGGCTCCTATCCTATTGTCCTTCCCGATGCACATACGCATTCTTTTAAATTTTAATGCGGAATGAGTATTGTAATTTTTAAATTCTGTCTGCTTTAAAACCTAAAAAAATCCCAAAAGTGGAATAAAATATGCTAGGGTATTTATTTCTAATCATTATGTCCTCATTAAAATACAAATTTTCTCCCAAAATGATACGGATGTATGTTTCGAAATTCGAAGAAAGTTCTGCGGTAGTCCGATTGATAGGTTGAGTTTTTGAGTTTAAATGAATATGAATGTGAAAATATTAAGTGGACGTATTATTAGAAGTTATCAGGAACGCACATCTAGATGAGTATTTTATTTAGAATTTTCATGTAGAACCAGGTCAGGTCACTGCCGACCTAGATAAGAAGTAGTTGTCAGTGTGTTAGTATAGCGATGCCGGAGTCCCGTTTTCGAATCCAGGTGAGGGCATGATTGTTTGTGTTCGTGACTTTAAAAAGGCTAGTTGTAAGAAAGGTTCCTTAAGACCAAAATTCGCCTCATAAAGTCCTCATTATTATTATTACTACTAATATTATTATTATTAAAATATAGTTTCGTAAATAATAAATGTTTTATATTTCACGTTTTTCATTGTTTCTTACGACCAGAATCATATATTCTCGCTATTAATTGATACTCGTGATTAATATTAAAGAAGCAAGAGGTCAACATAGTAAAACGTATTTATGTGTGTTTTTAAAAAGCTTTGGAGTCTAAAGATCCCTTTTAAACTCTAGTCATGTTTAAAGATATGTTATAGAGTTACTGTCGACATCTAATAGTTGAGACTCCTGAAGAGAGGACGAGATTTGACATAAGAGCATTCTGATCAACGGCCCTAAAAATGCACACATGGTACACTAACATCACTTTTTATTAATCAACATTTAATTAAACGGAAGATCATATAAATTTTGGAGAAGTGGTTTGAGGAATTTTTAAGAAAGTGTTTTATTATCGCTGTAAGATGGCGCATTTTTCAATTTACTGCCAATAATATTTCAGAAAACGTTAATCGATGGCAAGGTATAGCGTTTCTATCTATTATTTCCGCTAATGACGTGACAAGGGCATTTTCCTATGTCTTGATCGATTTGTAAATAAATTAAACGTTTTATCCTTTTTCATTTGTCAGAAATCCGCTCATCCAAAGACTTATCTTTGAGTTTGCTTGAAACAACTATGTTAAAGTTTCACAAAATTGTTTACTGGCTTCCGGTTTCAGCTAATAATCGCTATAACAACTATTACAAATTGCCTCATGATAGGTATTATTAACCGAAAGCGGTCGCCAATAAACAATTTCTGTGAACATTTAACAAAGTTATTTCAACTATTAATATTATTGAGTTTCACCAAATCACTTCCATCAATCTTATATTTGACTTTTGAAATGCTTCATTAGTGGGTGCAGATCCATGGAGGTATATAAATGCATCCTTATTCTGCATGTACATGGAAATCTTTAAAATACATTAGCTATTACGGTAAATAAGTAANGAATTTCTTTCTGGTAAATCCTTGCTTTCTAATCCTTACTTAGGTGGAAGTACCACTTTTACTCTCCTTAACACGGCTACAGGAGGAAACTAATTGAAAAGGAGAGAAAGGCCGCAGAACAATGGACGAATAAAGTTTCCTCATTATCTGGATGGGACGGATCTATAAGCTTGCCAAAGGGGGATATTAAGGACATTTTCCTTATGAACTTAACTCAAGACAATTATTATATTCACGTCTTAAGTCTACATCTCTAACTAATCAGTTACTAGTGACAAATGAAATAAAGCAAATGTATTCTCGTAGTGATCCATTATCCGGTGCATCAGTGTCCAAGGCTGTAAATATGCTCCCGTAGGAATAGCTGCAAGTGGAGGGAGACAATCAGCTTAACCCAATTAAAGGGAACCCCGTGCTCCGAATTCATGAACGTGTTCTCCATGTCATGAGCGATGAGTGTCGTTTTGAGTCGAAAAACTCGCGCAAAGAATGTCGTTGGTATTGAACAGGAGGCGGTGTGACGTTTGTTGCCGAACACGAAAACAAAGCGAAGACGAATGAAGGCGTCCTAAAGGGACTCGAATGGGGACGAGCGGAAAAGGGAAACGAAGGGAAGGGTCTTTTTTTTAGGGTCAATGTCGGCGCGTCGTCTGATTTGAGGTCCTTCCGCACGGTAGCCAGAGCAATTGAAAAGAAGGCTAAAGAGGCGTCAAGGATGTATGCCTCTCAAGGAAAGTTTTGAAATGTTTAGAGTCGTGGGAAGAGTGGGCTCAAGCAGAAGAAAGGGAGCTCTCCTTTGGAAGTAAATGCTTGTAAGGGTTTTACGAGCACGGTGATCATATTTTTTCATTTGAAATCCATGAAATGAATTCCAAGGTGTTTGCGTTCCGTAGCTGTCAGCGTGTCTACGTGTATATGTATATATAAGTATATATTGGTGTATAGATATAATATAGCGATTGAACTTTCTATGGTTAGTAGTGTAGTTCAGTTAGTAACGAAACCTGTCTGTTATTTTATAATAATATGAAAATTCAAATTAAAATGACATTTTAATTAGAGAATGGGCCCTCTGCCTAGAATGTGCTCCTTTGGCCACTGATTGTCCAAATCCCCTTCTCCTTATTTTATCAATGAATATCAATGAATCCAATAGAAAAAAGCTCAGGAAAGAAAGTCACAGATAAAATAAGAATTGAGAAAACTAAGTCTCTGGAGAAATGTCAGGAAAAAGAAAGAGGACAACGTAAGCTTAGTCTTTATTTAACAGAAAGGCTTGCAGCCGAATTCTCCGATTTTTTATGGTTAACTAGGCAATCTAAACAATAATTAAGTTCGGCTCTCCAGAAAAATACAATGAAAAATAAGCTCAAATAAGAATTAGTCAATAATAGTGAGATGTATTCAATATGGTAAATCCAGGTAGGAAAGGGCGATGCGCATAGTGAAATTCCAAATTCCACTCACCAACTCCGCCATACAAACAATTATTACGTTACGCATTACTTATTATTCGTCTGCAGAACGATACGAGTGGTTTGATACCCATCACCCCGCCTATTCGTATACATATGTATCACACCCTTGTCTCTCCCCCATCATGAACTATTTCCATTTGTTCCTTCGAGTAATCTTAATGTAAGTAGTACCACTAAATTCACAGTTAACGTAATCTTCCTGAAACTGCCTCCGCTCTATCTTTTATCCCCAGAATTTTGATGTGAACAATTTTCATGTAACATTAAACATTTGTTAATGTAAATATATTTGCTTGTTTTAGTTTTATTCATTTACATTATTCTCTCTACTGTTGGACCTTTCGCTTCGGCTAGTACATTCTTGCAATTTTTGTGTAAGAAAGATTAAAATTCTACGAAAATTATTGCCTTCTACATAGCTATAAAAATGATTATGATGTGAGCCATTGCCAAAATTGTGGATTTTTCTGTAAATTGTGTAATTATCCTGTGACTTTTTTCATAGCCAATATCTTGACTTTCTTCTGCGTATTTATTTCCGACCACCACATCAACAGCTATCATTACTGGTATTCCATTCACCCCATCCGTAACAGAAGCGCGAAAAAAAGTAGGGCCGAGTGAGAATTGATTGGTTGATTCAGGATCGAATGGTTCTTCCTTGTGAAATCTTACGGGGGCTAAAGCCCGTCAGCAACCCCAGGGTGCGCGCCTAGTGCACGATAGTGATGTATTTCTTGCTTTCCATTCCTTCCCAATATTACTCTTCTGTTAAAATTCTGATGATGTAACCATTAATATTCTCTCTAAGCTCATTTATTACCTGAGATGCTCCCCATTGCTCTATCTTTTTCCACTCCCTCTCTTCATCAATTTATATATGCATTAATACATTTCATTCGTTTCATTTGTGATTTTAATCGGTACTAGAGAGTAGCTGACATGAAGGGGTCTATTTGTAACTCAATTTGAAGGTACTTTTATAAATTATATTGCAATTCAAAGAGAAAGGGGATGTTTTGGTACAATTTCATCGTGTGGAGTGACGGAATTAGATCAAATTATTTAATCGTTTTTTTTAACGGCGAACTTTTACGTCAGTTTCAGATTTCAGTTTTTTTGTCGGTCATCGTATACACAAACAATTGCTGTACATACATAAGTGATACACCTTTCGGTAAGTTCCCCTACTCTTATGTCATCTAACGACTTTTGTCTTTGTGTTCCTCTCTGCTTTTTCCCTTGTATTCTTCCCTCAATAATATTCTTTAGCTATCCATAGACGTTTAATTACTTCATTAAAACCCTCTCCTCCCCGACCATCTCCAGTAACATACCCACATCTGGAGGACTTCTAGTCTTTTGATGTCCCCCTTTCGTAAGGTCCACATTTCACACCCAAACAGAGAACACCAAGGATTTTTCCAATCATTGCCTGATTCCTTTATCGAGACCTCAGTCATCAGTCCCCTTCGTTTCATGAAAGCTTCCTAACCCAATGCTTCTCTTTTTTGAACCTCATCTGTATACCTCCAATCCCAAGATAGGAGGTGTACAGATGAGGGAAGAACACTTCCCAAGTAGGAGAATTTATCTACCAGTTCTAGTTTTTCACCATACACTATGATCGTTAACTAAACTTTCTTTCGTTTGGGAAATCTCATTACTTTACTTTTTCTTATATTTATTTTAATTCCAAATTCCCTTGCCTTAATGTTTAGTACATTTAATATTTTTACCGTCCTAGAAGGTAATGATTTGTAATCTGATTTTCCGTAACTTTTCATCGTTCGCCATATTTTAAATTATAACGATTGGTATTAGCCGAACTTATTCGAGAAGCAATGCCCCCGATCTTTAAAATATTGAAATTTAAAACTTCAGTGGCAAAAAATAGGGGAAGCTATTAAATATCACTGTTGTCCGAATGATGCTGCTTTTATCTCCGGAAATCAAACTCTCAAAAACCTTTTCCTTACGCTCCGCCCTTAGTTGCTATCTCGGAAACAAAGAAAAGAAAAACAGAAGTTAAAAATTCAACGCAAACGTATTGTGAGGTGGGTCAGATAGAAAGTCAATATAAGTACTTGAGGATAATGGTATGGTGAAGAAAACAATTATTTTAGAGATGAGATAAAAATTACTGATAATGAAAATTTTACCTAAGGCAACCTGGGTCCTGAGTGAGGGCATCTTAAAAACTCGGTCTGTCAACTACAATTTCCGCAAGAAGGGGTGGCGCGGTCGCCGCTTCCGAAAATCTCTTTTGAGACGAAGGGTTTATGAGCGCGCATGCGCTAAATAATGGAGCAATAATAGGGAAGAGTGGAAAAGGGGAACAGTCCCATTTAAAAGTGCCGATCCAAACAACAGTTTTATGGTCGCCGTAAACCGTCTGCAGAGGAGGGGAGGAGCCTCGGCGGATGCATCGATAGATGGCGGCTTAATCAGCGCGAGATTGAGGCTTAATGGCGGTCTTCGGAAGTCGTGTGACCAATCGGCTCAGCATGTGCTCTGCCCTCAATTGTCCCTCCGGTGTCCCGAGCTTCTGTGAGTGAGCATTTACGGTAGCTCTCCGTCACACAAAGAAAGTCATTTTGGCCGGAATTCTTTCTTCGCGCATAATTAAGTCTTCCTTGATGCCATGAAGAGAAAGAGAAATTTGTTTCATGAAGCTGAAAAATAAGGTCTTGAGTTGCCTTGATTACAGAGATCTTACTGAAGAATTGGAATGTTTCGCTATTTCGCCTGCGGGATAATGAAAAAGAGCAACATTCCGCTACAAAAGGAAGAAGCGTAAGGGACACAAAATTTCTGAAATTCTGAAAACCTAGCAGCTGAAAAATTTATATCACCTCATGTATTAAACTGGATGTTATAAAAATAGGAATATCAAAGTAATTCTTGCTTGATATTTGCAGTAATGATACAATCAGTTTCATTGTCTAGATTTGCTAAACTAAAATTAAATTGTGGTTGTTAAAACATTATCTGGGATAAATAATCATGAATTCATGTCGAAAAGGAGTAAGTTTGGAAAAAACCGTAATTATTGGGAGAGCATTATCTGAGACAATCGGGGATTCGTAGAGAAGTGCCTTTCTGTTCTATTCTGAGGTCGTTCATCAAAGATGACGTTCTGGAAGCAATAATAATATCTGTAAAAATAGAATATAAGCGGTCTATGGAGGGCTTGAGTTAAAAGAAAACTCACTGTTTTCTCAGCACTCCCAAGAAAATTTTCCAAACACTCCCAAGAAATTATTGACCTCAGAGGTGATTTGTTGTCATGATCATGAAAGCGCTTACACTGCAGCTAGGCCAAAGCTTTAGTCTCCATTCCTCTCCTCTAAATGATTTACCCTTCTCTGAATACTTTGTTTGTCAATTTTCGGTAATATTTTTCCATCGAAACCTGTAACTTCCCATTTTTAGTCATCGATGCGTTATAAGGAAATTTAAAAAATATTTTTCGAAGTCACCTTTGACGAAAGCTTAAACAATAGGTACTGGTATCTACGAAAAATAGATCATATTTACTTAATACTTTGATTAAGGCTGTACCTTTATACGAAAAGATGCAACACTCTCTATGGTATTTAACCTAAAGGTTATATTTTCCCGAAAATTATTCATCTTTCAGGATCGAAAAAATGCTCATTTGGGGTCCTTTAAGTGCCAAGGCCCCCATTGCGGCAGAGCGTTAGTTTCGGCCGTGGCACCAGATAACAACGCGAGCATCTTTAGATAAATCGGCGCGAAGGAGCTCTACTAAGAGGCTAACTTGACTTTCCATCAGCTGCTTCACTAGGACAAAAATGATTTTAAGTTTGGGCGCCCGACCGCTGCAATATACCATAAAATCGTGGGTGTAGTTTGGGTAGCAGGAGAAGAGCCTTTAAGGCGTTTATGGCTGTTGAGAGGGTACATTCAAGAGAGGAGAGGAGCTGTAAAACAGTAGGAGGAGGGACGGGCGAAGAGAAAGGGAATGGGAGAATCTTAACGTACCATTTAAAAGTAAAATAAAAAATGCATTATACTTTCACTTCTTGCCTAATTTCTCATTAGAAATCCAGGAAATACATCACCGTTGTCTCCCCAGGCTTAAATTGGTGGGATAGATTCGCAATCGTTGATCTTGTAGATAGGTGACTAAGTTACTGGGATTTTCCAGTTTGTGTTAATGCGCATACATTCAATATCTGCTTCAAATTTTTCCGCCAGAAGACGACTTGGATTCATTAGTATTAATTATATTTTCGCATGCACGCTGTTCTCTTTTGGGGTTAGCAAATCAATCCTTTCATAATCCATACTTTCTTGTCCTTGCAATAAGTTTTTTTTAAACACCTCCGTGCCTATTGCAGATTTTCCTTTTTTTCCCGTTTTTCCTGCAAAACGGCAAACATCTTTGCCGTTTTGCTATACCAATCCCCTCCGAAGTTTCGAAAAAACTTAGAGCTCTCATCTTCGATCAGTCTCGCAGACATATTATTATTATTATAAAACACTTTATTCGGCGAGGTTAGGCCCATGTGGGCCTAACCTAACCTCTGTAGTCATACATTTACATAGAATTACAGTGTTAAAAAATTATATAAAATAAAAAAATACATTTAAAAGTAAAGGATAAGATTGCGGGGAAAAAAACTCTTCGGCTGACCAACTCATTCATTTCTCATCACTACTGACTCTATTCCGTCTGTATTTGGCTTCTGTGCTCCTTATATTCTCCATTCAAATTACTTTAAACATATTTTACTTCTCTATAGCTCATGTAAGTTCCCTTGGTAAAAAAGATGTGGAATACTTCTTACCTGAAAATGGGACTTTCAATTCGTTACGCTGTGTCTACCCAGCTTCTCACTTTTTACCATTAATGTGTATATGTAATGTGAATAAAAAAACGTGAAACTTTATATTCAGGTTTAATTATTTTATACTGCGTAGTTTAGTGAGAAATATTTATGCAATGGATGTCCGCATTGCCGGGACTTATGCTCAAGTTTATTGTGAAAGGGATATTCATGTTGTAATAATTCTTGAAGTGAGATAAATTAAGAGCAGTGGAAACTACGTGTGGTCATGTCCAAATAAATTCAGAAAAACGGGGAAAAGGGATTGAATCACCGTTTGTGACGAACAAAATGGCAAATATGTGAGTCCCCTCACAAAATAAAAAGCTAAGTAGTGTAGGGGCGAACCCGTTTGCGAAAAAACGAAATTTTCGAACAACGTGCAAATTAACTACATAGTAAATGGTAGCATGTGCACGCCATTTTCTTCCATTCCGAGACTCGGAGATCGAGTTCCGTTACCGCTAATTAATATTTTGACATATTTTAGTCTCCTTCGCCGATTTCTCATAACTCGAATAGCGTGTTAACATGGAAGTAGCTAATTAAATTTAAATTATGAATAAAATATGGTAGGAAATAGTAGATGATGAACGTCTAAAAACGGTAGTATTTTATCCTAACCTTTATGAATGAAGAATGATAATTCCGATCTTCGTCATTAAGAAAATCTGAGTAATTCTAATCCTGTAAAATGAGTACCTCTATCGTCGGCAACGTGGAAACTTTATAAAAATAAGGAGTTTAGATTGTACTGCGAAATGTGATGTGCCGTCTTTTGTGAATACAGCGTGAGATCAAAGAGCACGGTGTAACTCAGTGTCGAATTGGAGCAATTTTACCATGTCCCCTCCGTCCTCCCGAGAGGTGTTTCAATCTGAAGCTGTCTCCATTACAGATGTTATCAGAGGAGCTGGACCCCCGGATAACGGTAATCCAATTGCGGGAGTTGCTGACTAACGGCTCGACGCCAATAAAGGCCTATTAATTACTGCACATATTCATTGCAACCCTCTTGTTCGGGAAAGTGACTAGTGAAGGCATTTCCAGCTTACACACCAATCGAGAGGACAGTTTGCGGAGGGGAGATTTAGTGATTTCTGGCTTTCAGATTCGTCTTTTCATTCTTTCGTTTAAGTACAAATATTGCTGGATTTGCCCACATTTTCAGAATTCTCGCTCAAATTTTTCTTTCCAGAATGGAGTTTAGCATTGCAGTGGGAGAGCTAAGAGTTCCGGAAACAATATTCCTTTGAAATCATAAAATTGAAACATTGCGCATAATATTGTGCTTTTCGTGGAAATTTTGTAGATGAAGTTGAGATACTTCGAGAATTATTAGATAATACGTTCAATAGAAATGCAGAGAAGAAAAATAATATTGCATATGTTGTCATTAAGAAGGCCTTGCATCCGTTAGCATTTGTCACCAGATTTTATATATTTGAATTCATTTTTTAACAGCATATAGAATTATTTTACACTAATAATATTCAAATGCAGATAAAATGCTAATAATATCTTAAAATAAAATTGAAAACGCATTTAACTGTAATCATCTGAGATCGCATGACTAAATAATAGAGGCCATTGGCTATTTATTGGCTACATATTGAACCATATATACAAAACAACGTAGAAAGTAGAGGCGTTGATAGATTCAAAAAGAGATGGCCCAATGAAAAGCAGCCAATCGGAAACAGGCTGGAAAGTACAGGAATGAGAGAAAATTACGATGCTTATGTTCGATTGGGCGTGCGTTGCTACGATTCGATGAATCGAATTCCCCCTCATTGAGGGGGATTATCGATTTCAAAGTGGCGTCGATATGAAGGCTACAATCATTGAACCGCCATCTTTTGGCGTTTCCCCTCCATTACACAAGTTTACGAACTTTTCTCTATAAAACCTCATATTAATAGATTCACCTTTTTAGAAATTTGAATCATTTGAGTAGAAAAAGTTCAACCATTCAACACATTAATTTCGAAAAATGTGAATAATATTTTCATTGAAAATTGTCCGTTTTTAAACAAAACGCAGAATATTGAAGAAAATTATACATCGGGAAAGTTCAAAAACTAGCAATTTCGTTGTTGGCATTAGTAAAAGAAAACTTTTTGTTCTAAAAACAATTCTTTCTGTAAAAAAATTGATTTTTTCCCTCCTCATATCGCTCTTTGCGTTAACAGATTTTATGAGAATTTTAAGTTCAGTAAAAAGGCAGTCGAATTTCTCTAATCTGACTATCCAAATTACGGACGAAATTTGAAGTTTCACGCAAAATTGATTGAGATGAGCAAAAAAAAACTAACAAGGCTGTTGATACATGCAGCCTTTGTCAGTAGAAAAGTAACCCCACAAAAGAGAAGACGATATGGTCACAGGAAGAAAACTCCTTGTGAAATTGATTTTTCTATATTGCTGGCTCTTGCCGAATTTCTGTATGATACCGATTTTTATGACGAAAATTACTATGTAAGCATTTTGCCACCATACTTTATACATACACATTGAAAGATTTTATGAAGAAAGTTTTACACCGGAACGTAACTCCATTTAACGCTTAGTTATACTACTGAAAGATAAGATCTCCCGCTCTATGATCAACTATTTAGGACAAATTTACTCGTAAAGCGAGGTTTAACTGCGTTTTGGATTCTTTCTTCCTTTTAGATTTGAATGCATGATCATCTCTTAACGAAGGGGAGGTTCCAAATATTGCAGCGATGGAATATTTTTGGGGCAGAAATGCAATTCTCGTTATATTCCTGTTTTATTTTCTAATGGAATTACGTTTTCAAGAACCCTAATTTACAAAGTGCCCTCGTCAAAAACAACGAGGGCGTCTCTTTTCTAGTATTAATGTGTATCACATCTTCATTCTATTGGCTCTTTAATTTCCTCCGGACATTGCTTATTACGCATCTCTAATATGAGGCATTACAGGTATAATTTCATCGCCGAGGTAGTATTTGGTGGCAATGAGTAAATTTTCATCACATATATTTTTATTTTTTGTTTGTTAAATACTTTAGTGTTATTATCTACTTTGAGCCTTGAAATCATACGTGTTCGAGCTTTTTTATTTTCCATTTGTATGTTCTAATAGCGAATTTCTTATTGTTTCTGTTTTCCTCGATTATAATTTATTTAGGGGCTCCCGGATAGCCAAGTGGGCAACGCGTTCGACTTCGGTGGAAGCGGTCCCGGGTTCGATTCCCGGTGGGGTGCGAAATGACCTGAGCTGTCGAAGCACTTTTAACAGTACTACTACTACTATAATTCATTTAGAATAAAGTATATCACGTCGTCGTTTAAAAGTCGATCGCATATGGAGGTGAATTAGTAGCATCTTTAGCGATAGTAGAATTGTCACTAAAGATATATATTTCCAAATACAATAGTAGAATCAAGCGTTTGAATTATTTAAAAAAACGCAAAAGAATTAGAGTACTTTGGATGAGAGGTCGTCCTGTATATATATATGTAGAGGTATCCTGTAATAAAAGACAAATGAAAAATATATCATTCATTAAGACATGAGACGGAAAAAAGGCGAAGAAACGTTTTCATTGCAAGGCTGCATGTGCAATTAGGTCGCATTAGAAACAGCCATGCCGCGATTGAGAGATGTATTGCATACATGAAATCATAGGGGAACGAATTCAGCCGCTGAGTAAACTAAAAGACAGCATTTTCATTTTCATCGGACTCAATAAACGAAACTGGGGATAAAGATAATTTTAATACGTTCCTTTGTTTCAGGAAGTATAGAAAAGGCCGCATATGGTCTAAAGACTTTAGGTTCGCCACCTCTCTTCCAGAAGATGACTCGATGAAAAGAAAATGAACCTGTCAGGATCTTAAACAAAATTCATCTGAACCAATTCTAGATGTTTATCAAATTATTTCCTAGATAAAGATGAGAAGAAAAAAATTAAAGCTTCCGATCGAACGATAACTAACATATTAAATTGTTCTAAAGAAGCTGCTTAGGAAGATGCTGCGATACAAGAAATGCGTCTACCGACAGTCAAATAAGATTTGATTCGGGAAAGAATGGCTCACTCGAGGATGATAATAATCTGAAAAACTAATCATTGCATGTTTTATCAGAACGACACGTAATCATTTAACCAGCCGGAAGTGCAAAAAATGACCGCGAATGTTTTGATTACGTAACGAAGAACACTGTTAATATTTATTATTATGTAACTAGTCAATAAATTCAAATGGAAAACAAACATTAAAATAGCTTCAAAGGCAAGAACCTGAAAAGTGTGTTATAATTAACTTGAAAGACTTGTACGCGAACATTTTGTTTGAAATTCGTCCGTTGCCGAGCAAAAAATGAAATTTCTTTTATAGCAATAGTTAGAAAACGAAGGACCTTCTTAATTTGTTTTGAAAGCTCAAAAAAAATTCCGACTCCACGAACGATCGAGAGATAGAAAGGTGTTCCTAGTAAACAACAGGATCATGTAAACATTCTTTACTGCTCGGCGGAAATTTCCGGAAAATTATTAATATTTCTTGGAAATTCCCGTATATCGCCAATTTCATTCGCTCATAAGAAAAGATCTCAAGTAGATGAAGAGGAGATCTCTCTCTCAATATCGGCCCTAAAATTCCATTCGGGGAGTTCGACCACGAAGGTAATATATGTTAATACTGTAAACAAAACATAAGCGAGAAAAACAGTAATTGTAGCATGGGATTTCGCATACATAGAGAAGAAAATGTGACGTAGTGGCGAGAAATAGCTTTTGGGTTTTCAAGTGGAAGAGGCTTTGAAGGCTTGCGGTGAAGCATTGATCTTTGTGAGAAGAAGATGCGGATGACGATGGAGAAAACTTCTAACGGGATGATGCACAAGAAAAAATGAACGTGAAAGGAGATTAGGTGCGAAATTTAACGCGAGTTTAAAGATTCCAAGTCTTAAGTACTTCTCCGTTGTGTTGAAACCAAAATCTTGAGGAAAAGTTAACTTGCTGAGGAAAAAGGCGTAATAGAGTATTTCGGTACTCCCCACTTCTTCCTTCACTTGTCCGCCAGTCATTTTCAAGATGGCTTCCCTGTCATCGAGCGAATCTGAGGACGCCTGCGCGAAATCTGCAATGACACGCCCATCTTAATCGACGCCTCCCGTCATGAAGCCATCGATCCGATGAGAGGTGGCGCCCAAGATGAAACGGCCACTTGAGGAAACGCACTAAGTAAACATGGACCTGCGGCGAGGATCAAGTTCCCAAGTTGTTCGTTGGAGGAGACACTGGTCTACTCACTGTCGATGGACCACTGAAACATGGGCGTCTATTAGAGACAGGAGCCATCCAAAGGGAGCCGCACTTTCTAGGCATATTTTTTTGCTGTAACTTTCATTAGTTCTCCAATTTACTCGGTTCCACAAGCTTACCGTTTTTCCCTTCAAGCCACTTACACGATATTTCACTTTGCTCATTCCTTGATTTTCCAGCGTTGCGACTTATCATGCAACACCTTTTGAACTGTCTCTCTGTCTATTGATAGAGTTCTAATTCGATCTCTTACCTCATGTCCATCGGGGACAAGTTGGTCATCCTCTAACTTGATAACGATATATCTATATTGTCTCTTCTGATGAAATGGCCAAAGTAACTCACCTGCCTTGAATTGTTGGTAGACTTGCAATAGTGTGGAATCCACTTCTTTGGGAAATACGATACGCGAAAGTAATAGATTAGCGAAGTAAATTCAGTAAATTCATGGTGCTTGCACCCCCTGCCACACGCCGAAAGGCGGCTTGCAGGGTACTAATGTAGATGAAATATGCCTTTCCGAAAGTTTCACTTCGTTTATGACATGCAGCATTCATATCTGAGGATTTGGGTACCCAATTGACAGTAGTGAAAACTAGAGTACGAAATGCAAATAACTTTGTCTATCGTAACAACAAAGAAAGTAACTCTAATTTGCATATTAATCTTTTTTCAAGAAGTTTGTGTTCTTGAGAATGTTCTTCCCATTTTTTGTGAGTCTTGAAATGTTCTTGAAGCTAGTCTATGAATTTCAGCGTCACACCTCCCTCATGTAATCAAACCTTAGATCGAACACATTCATAAATATAATACACCAATTACCCAGTTATTAGGTGCCGCCCTTAAATAGTGTTACACTTGAGAGGAAAGGGGAGATCTGGGAATATGCAGTGCCGTCTTAACGCATGGACCCGCTGGGCACTTGCCTTGGTTCTCCACGAACATAAGGGCCCCATACTAATATGACTGTGTTAAGTGACTTACCATCAATTAAAATGCAAATGACGTTTATATTAGTTCTGAAATATAAAGTCGAAATTTTATTCTCTTTCTTCAGATTGTGCACCATTCTTTACGTGTGAGTGGGTCTACAGTGCAGTTAAGACGTATGAAGAATATGTGACATTTAAGGGAGGCATACGTATGAAATACAGTATGTCACAGATAAGTAAATCTTTGTTTTGCAATCTTGATGATTTCAAATGGAAGAAATCCCATTGGAATTCAAAGGAAATAAGCATAGAGGAATATGATTACGTTTCATTCATATCTATGTGGAGAGCCTGGCCCTCGGGTCCATTTGAGGATGACAGAGTTCATTTCCGTGTTAGGGCCGAGCTCGGGCCGTGGTCGGATCATATGACAGTCATACTATGCATTGTAATAAATAATGAATTATCAGGAATTTCATGATTAAAAAACATCATTTCACTACTTTTATGAAATAAATCTGGCGCTCTCTCTAGTGTGTGAGGTTTGCATACGCTCTTTCTCATGCCTTAAGCATATGTAATTAACCATCTTTGTTAATAAAAACATTTCAATTTAGCATTCCTTTCGCTCATTCCTTCATTTAAGTATGTATTCTTATACAAGACATTCCAACTGGCTTTGCTTTGTACGTATTTGGTAGGTATGATTTCGCATTGATCTTATTCTAATATTTGTTGTGACTCAGACTGGAAATAATACTCAGGCATTCGTTCCGCGCAGACCTTTGAAACGTTGAGCTGCAATTACTTTGATCAAGGAATTTGGACGATATTGCGAACGATAATACTATTGGAAGTGAAGATTTGAGGTTGAGAGAAATGCCGGTTCAGTAGTAACTTACAGAGCGTCTAACAAAATATTTGGGGAATCATTTCAGTTCAATATAAGGAAAGGCTCCAAATTTTATTTATGTTTTATCTTACATTTAGTCGCTGAAAATAATATTTAACGAACGTTTTAATCATATGTAAAGCTACAATATATATCAGCAACCATAGAAAATTACTGACCCGTTGCTTTTAATGTTCATTCACTGAGAGAAAAAGGTGAAATATCCTACCTTAAGAATCAATCAAAAAGTCATATGTATAGAAGAGCACCTATAAATTATCACGAGTTTTGCCATAGAACCTCAAAAATCTAAAAAATTAGTGGATAATACATTACACAAATAAACAGTGCTTTGGGCGATTTCATTATTAATTCAAAGAAAAAATGAAATTTTCGCGAATGTTTAAATATCTCCCCTCAAATTTTCCTAAATCCGACTGTGTCAGAACCAGAAGACCTTGGCCTTGGCCCCATCCTAATACTTCTTCAATTTCCCGTAAATTATCTCGATCGCACCATCAAACTCTCTTCTGAAAATTCCAACATTCCTCTTTGATATAAAAAGCTGAATTGTATACGAATCAATTCCCATTCCTGGATTTGCCGATTGTGACTTCCGTCAAACAGTAAATTCATAATTTTATAGCTTTGTTTCATTCTAAACGAGCTCTTTTCCTCTATAAAGTTTATTTCCGTCTCTAGCTGGAAGCAATTAATTTTATTAATTTCCTTTTTTTCCTCATTCTCTTGGCCAATGATTACCAAATTTCGAAAGTTTATTCAGGAGACCGATTTTTTTTACCGCGAACCGCTTCACATATTTAGTTAACCCGTTTTCATCCCTCTGATCTGTCTTGGCTGAAAGGCTTGATCAACTGTCAATCAAGAACATTTAAAGTTGAAAGCGAGGAAAGCAATCATTAACCCTCCGCCGTCTTAGTAAAAGCGTTGTGCGATGTTTGTGTATTGTGTGGAGTTTTCTAATGTTGTCGCATTTAGAACGTGTAGTAAGGAAATAGCCCTTGTCCCCAACGACTGTTGAAGCACTCAAAGCAGCTTATCCCTGTGGAAACGCCATCCACCTCTTTGGGAACTGCTATTGGGTATGTTGGAAAAACTAGAATCTAGTCAGAAAATTAAATCTTACTGTGATCTAAGAATTCAGTGTACAAGTTTAAATAATGTGCACACAATTCTCAAACTAAGATTAACATTAGAAAATTTTTATAAATAAAATATAATCAACGCAATATATATTTGTGTTTCCTGTGGACAAGTATTTTCTGTTTTGCATTCCACTGTTTTATGCGAGGGAAGGATTCAAATTGCTTAGCTGCTTTGTTTGATACTTTAATCGTATGACAGTTCTGCATTATTCGACGCCAGCCCAGACTCTCTGCTATTTATTAGCTTTCGGTCGTTGGAATCGCCAGCAGCGGAGAGTTGAGGTTACGCCTTTTGAAGATACGTTTTTGCCGACCATTAGAGGTGATAATTTACCTACAACTTCTCTCATTCTGATACAATTACGAGACGATTAAATTTCAAAAATCTCCTTTTGAAAAATTAACAAGAACGAAGTTAGCTTTTAAATACGTTAATTACGTAACATGGTAGCTTTTAAATATTAATTCTAAGAAGCCTCAAAAATGTTCATGATTAAGTGATATTTATACCCCCTAATATCACATTCCAGTTATGTATTCCTTTTCAATTTCCGAAGTTGATTATCTTGTGGAGTGAACGCGGTTTTGGTTCTCCGATAAAGTCAGCGGGTGACAGCAAATAAGTGTACTGAGAGTAACAGCCAGCATAGTGGAAAGATTACAAATGAACGTGGCGCTAGTTGGTGACGTATGGAGTTCAACAAACACACTCAGGGGAAAGAACCTGGAGAAGATAGAGACAAAATTTCTGACTGTGTAATTGAGCTTAAGATAAGTAGTAAAATGAGAAATCGAGGTAAGAACTGTAGAAATGATGGCTAGATCAAAGAGTAAGGAATAAAGTTGGCTGAAAAAGAACTTGTGATGTGCGATGGTAATCATAGCAGAGGTTTAATTATATACACCAAAAAAGGAACATTATGGACTATACAATTTTAAAAAGTATTAACTTTTATTTATGAAATACAAGTGTATGTATTTCTCTTTACATGTCGGTAGGTTTATGGATTCCCCTTTCAATACCCTGTCTTTGGTTTCTCGGTCATTTATCCCTTCCTTTCTATCATCTAAAATCTTTTGCCTTTGTCTTCCCCACAGCCTTTTCCCGCGCATCCTACAATTAATTATTTGCTTCAGCTATCCCTCTTTTTTCAATATTTGACCAACCCATTTCCTCTGCCGATGCTTAATTACTGCAAAAAAACCCTCTCTTCACCGACCATCTCTAGTACCTCTGTGTTTGTTTTTCTGTCCATCCAACTTACCGTTTCCATTCAACGCCATTCCCTCACATCGGAGGCCTCTAATCTTTTGATGTCCTCATTTTTTAAGGTCCACGTTTCACAACCATACAGCAAAACAATCCACTTCGAGGATATTTACCAATATCTTCCTGATTCCTTCATTAAGACTCGTCCTTAGTTCCCTTCGCTACTCTATTTCGAGCTTCACCTGTGCACTTTTCATCCCTAGAAAGAACTCGACCCAAGTTAGAGAATTGATCCACTTTCTATAGTATTTCCGCATCCTCCCAGATTGTTAACTTAGCTTTCTTTTGGCGAACTTCTTTACTTTCGCCTTTCTTACGTTTATTTCTCCGGTCTCCGAATAGCCACGTGAGTAACACGTTCGTGATTACCGGGTTCGATTCCCGATGGGGGTTCACGTGCGAAATAACCTTAGCTTTCGAAGCACTTTTAAAAATTACTACAACTACCTTTTTCATTCCAAATTCACTTGCTTTATCATTCAATGCGTTTAGTAGTATTTGTAAACCCCTATCGGAATCACATAAAAAAGCCCTATCGTATACTTACAAAACTCGCTACTTCCCCACCAACTTTCACTCCCTTATTTATTATATGTCTTTTTCTTCCCTAGCTTCATTCACCAATTTCTCTGCCTATAAGTATATTAAATCGCAATGGTGATAAAGGAGAGTCTTGACTCACTCCTCTTCCTGAGTCTGCTATTCTGATATCAATGAAATATTATATTAAAACAGTCTAAGGTGAATTTATTCTAATGAATATCTTTCTGGGATACTTAGCGTTTTTTGGAATTAACATTATATTCATCAGTGCATGTACGAGGAAGAAAATATCCGTTGCATAGCGAACGAATCGCTAACAAAACAAAACAGCTAGAGAGATAAACAAGAATGATGGAGAGAGGGAAGGAACGTCTATTGAGACTTGAGCTTGTGCTTCAGAGGATGGAGAAATTTTTCCCCAGACGATATGCAACTCGATTTTCGGTACTCGGTACTCGGCATATTACGCCGAATAGTCCATCAGTCCCCAAATAATAATAATAGTAATAAGGAAACTTCTTTTTCCGAGGGAGGTTGGGTCTACTCTTCCATATAACCCATCGTCAAATTGAAAATGATGCTAACTTTCCAGTACATGAGTACTCGATTCCTGACTTTAATTCCCTAATCAGTAGTATCGAAGTATAAAAGTAGTAGAATTGTCAGGATAGCTCAGGGTTTCAGGGCAATTAAAAGTGAAAATTGAAGGAATGTGTGACGATAAAAAGGACAAAAAGATATCTTTCTTCCATTAGAGCTTATCTTTCCTCCATTATCTTAAAATTATAATATTTTCCAGCATAAATCATCCTTCTCTGATCTCAGCCGTTTATTTTTGGTAATTTTTCTTCCATATTTCATTCTTCCTCTCATCCTTTCATTTCGCATTTAAACGGTATTTTCTATTTGTATAATTTCTAACTCAGTCTATCTATCCTCTTTGTGCAATTTTTTGTTAAAACTGTGGCTTAGTCTTTTCAGTTAGTTCCTTTGAATTGTTTAAGCAGCTCGGCTTTAAGTACACCATTACAAATAAACATCTGCAATTGGCCATTTATTATTTTTTAAACTTCTTAGCAGCTGTTTTGACATTTTACAAAAAACGATTACATATATGGTGTCCCTTACTTAATTCTTTCTTCCTTTGGGTATCTTGATGCTTCATTAATTTAACCCACTCTTCATACTTCCTCTTCCTGTCTGTATGTGTACTAGATAAAAAATCTGGGTTTTGGCTGATTGTGAAAGCTTAATAAAAGTGAAATAATAATTAAGTCGAATAATATATTGTGAGTAATGCACCATGAAAGGATGCAGTATATGAAAGGAAAAAAAGCAGAATAACAAAAGATTTGGTTTGTTAGGAAAAATCCCTACAACTGTCAATTGGTAGAAAAAAAATTCTCCTTGCCATCATAATAAGAATGGGGATGAAAGAAAATCCATGAAAACATGCAGATGAAAATCACTTATTCATGCTGAAACTCATTATTCATGGGATTAGGAATTCTATTACAGGTATGGAAGGTACATAAATGATCCTCAGAATGAGAATAGCTTCATGAAATAAGCATTCATAAAATGAGGGGAAGTGAACCAATTGAATCAGTCATGGTGTAGTAAAAATCCATCTTAAATAGAATGGAACTCTTTTAAGATTCTAATATAAAGTATACATGAATGGCACTTGATATCAAGTCTCCTAAATATTGTTAGCAAAGCAATGCAGAGATTCACATAATGTATATGCAAGCAGTAATTTCATACAGAAAATTTTAAATGATCTTTAGAATGAACAAAATTTATTCTGCAATAAATTTTGCAAATCAACTTGATGTAAGAACTACTTTTACTTAAATTGATGGGTGACAAATGAAACAAAATGTCTGAATATGAATAATTATATAAATCAGTGAATTACGAAAATTTAAAATAGAATTTTAGTTTCAATTCAACTCCATTTTAAGAATTAACATTTTAAATATTTTTTTTGCAAATTCAGACACAGATATACCTTCTATTACTTAAAGATAGAGTTTGAAGAAAAAAGTGAAGACACCTTGTTGAGGGCATTAATTTTAGAAATGGATGAATGAAGTTTTGTTAACTATAGGCTTCAAAACTTGGAAGAAATAATAAGGTCAGGAAGTTATAAATTAGGAACAAATGTAGTATAAAATGCATATTTCCTCATAAAAACATAATTACATCCCAGATTTCTGTTGTGAAAAAATATTGTATTTGGGAGTTTAAGTATCATTTGCATTAGTGTACTTAAATACAGAGAGAAAAGAAATAGTGAAGAAGGTAGTACAAGCATGATTAGTAAGAAAATGGAAGGGTAAGTGACAAATATGAAGATTTTTTTGATTATCTCACTGAAATGGGTTAGTTACAAAGAAATAGAAGAGAGGAAATTAAGAAGAGAATTATATGGTTCATTAATTTTGTAAGTTTGAACCTAATAAATGGATTTATGATGAATGCCACTTATTGTTTTACTTGATGTATGTACCATAGAGATAGTAATAAAACTTGGTAAAAGGAAGGGAAAGAAACACCAAAGGAGTTAATACTACAGCTCTACATCCATAGTTATTTTTCTATAATGATACTGTTGTGGATGATGAGTTGAAGCCTTCTCCATCGTTTAATATTTAATGAAGATTTAAGATATAGCATCAGTTAGTAACAATAGAGCAGTAGTCTTTTTCTCCTTATTTTTATCTTGAATGATTTATTTGAGTATTTGTCTGTTTTATTAAATGATTTCATCAATCCATAACATTGGTTATCAAACCTTATACCATTGCCAGATCTGGATATGATGCAGGTACAGTAATTAATATACAGAAATGTTCATTTAATTTACACTGCCATACAATCTGATAGGAAGATAGTGCTTCCAGATAGCCTGGTGGGTAATGCATTTGACTTTCGTGAAAGTGGTACTGGGTTTAATTCCTGGTGAGGGCTCACATGCAAAATGACCTTAGTTGTCAAAGCACTTTTAACAATACTACACCCCATTTGCATTAGGAAGGCACTCACTCAGTAGCCTAGTGCATAGATCAGCCTAGTTCAAGTCAGAAAATAGGGGAGGCAGTGCTTCCTGAGCAGGAAAATGCATTACCCATAGAAGGAATTACCCCTCATAAGGCCCCCATCTCCTCCACATTTTTCCTCTCTCTTGGGACACTGAGTGCCTTCCTAACATGAATGGGGTATACTACTACAATTAGGAAGATAGGTTAACTCTTGAAATATATAGTTATAGTCAATTTCAAATTGAAACTTCAGCATTCGACAACATTCCCTATCAAATACTTTGCATTTTATGTGTATATTATTAGTAGAATAACATATAAAGCTACATTCCCAAGAAAATGGACTTTATATAGTAAGACTACAATTACTTTCAGCCTACAAGACTGCAATTGCATATTTCCTGTCATCTCCAATAACCTGTCAAGCCTATTGAGATTAAGAATTTAAGGGGCCAGTAAAGGTTTAAGGCTCTTTTTCTCCTTACACTAGCTGTCATTAAAGTAGTTTAGTCTCTAAAAAACCTTTCAAAATTTTTCCTTGCATCTTTTTTCATTGATATCTGCATCTATTGATATCTGTTATGATATCAGAAATATCTATGCACGCCTGTGGAGTTTTCTTACACAATCTGGTCTATTTCAAAGTAATACTGTCTTTAAATGCCAACAAGCATTGATTTCTATATTGTGTCCCTTGGCACAACAGTGAAAGAGGTAACTGAAAAACACAGCAGAAATTGGGAGATACCTCATTATTGGAAATAGCCTAGGATAGGAGTAGGCAATCATTGGCTTGCATGCCAAACATGGCACATGATTGATTTATTTTTGGCATGTGAATCATGTTCTTGCCAAATTTAATTTCAATATGTTTTATTTTTAGTGCATTTCAGTCAGTTTTACATGAATAATATAATCATTTACAAATAAAATATTAAGATATGAAATAATATGTTAAAATATAAAAAAACCTTTGGTTGGTATCTGGAAAAAATTTATATCAGAGATTTTGGCTATTTGGCATGCTCTCTCTCAAAAATGTTGCCCAGCTCCAGCCTAAGGCCACTCTTAATTTAATTCAGCCTTTCTTAAGTCTGTTATTATTCATAATGATGCCAAATTCATAAAGCAATCAAACATAAAGAGATACATACCTACATCAGAGAATAGAAGCCCACAGTAAATTTGACTGGTGATTTCTTGTATTGCTCTGAAAAATAAAGGCACTGTTTAATTTATTATCAGTATTTATTATCAGATTTATTTATCAGTGGACATAATTTTGGATAATTATATCATAATGCATACTAATCATTGAATGAAATAACAAAGTATTACACATTTGTGTTTAATTGCAACTTGCTTAAACAACTGTTTTGATTGTTTCATTTCTGCAGTTTTTATTTGAGAATTAACAAGATTTTAGGTCCTGGTGAATTTTGTTGGAATACTTTTTAAAGAGAAAAATGAAAGCATTCCAATAGTTAAAAATTTTTATGGAATAGTCTTTAGATTTTATGGAGTTAAAAGTTAAGAATTCTCTAATAGAAACTGAGGAGATGGGTAAAGATTAGTCATCCATAAAGATTACACAGGAAATATACAAATATAAAAATGTTAAAGGTTTACTAAGTATTGAATTTTTTATTCTGATACATTACCTTTTGCTATAGTCTATATAACTGGAATATCTTCCTTTTGTAAATTTTTTTTGGCTCATCAGCAAAATACCCATCCAAGAAGATTCTAACAGCTTCCAATGAATTAATTCTACACCATCTGCAGAATTTTGCATGGATATAAGCAAATAAAAGTCAGATAGGCAATATCCAGGAAGTAAGGAGGATGAAGCAAAATATCTCATCCATATTCTAATAGTTAACAGCAAACTTTTATTGAAATATGAAGCCTGGAATTGTTGTGGTGAACTTATAACTTTGCTCTTAGAAATGGATCACAGAGTGATACATGATCAAAAAGATGCATTGATTTACTTAATGTGGTTTCTAAGCATCACATCAGTTTGCTTACACCAGATTCTTTAAATGTTCATGTTTATTTCTCTTTAGAATTTCTAGTCTCCTTCATAATTTCAGCACCAAAAAGTAAGGATTTTCAGTAAAGACTTCCTGCAGCCAACATTACCACCTCTCCATGTTTGAATGAAAGTCTTTGGGCTTAAGATAGCTCTTTCTGATATGAGAACAATATCTCTGGGTCAGAATTGATATTAAGAAACCAAAATTTGACAAGGACATAAAAAAGGTCACAACTTTTGGTACAATATATATTTACAAATATTTGATACAGAAGGACAACAAAAGCTGTCTAAAAATTTTTTAAGTCTGCAGGAAGAAGGTTGAAATCTCTGAGTTAAAGAGAATTTTAAGGTGAGGTAATCCCACCTTCCCCAGATTACCATCTATGATAATTCTCCTAGATAAATCATTATCCTTGAAGCTGCAATTAACCTCTTAAAACTTATCAAAAGATGCACTTCTTGTGGAATCAGTCACAATTCTATCCTATACTTTATATAAAAAATATTGCAATGCTTTGCATTATTTCCTTACTTGAAGAAAAGCCTTATATGGAAAATTGGTTTTTGGTTTTGACACAAGTAAAATGCATAAGAGCAAAACTATTACGATTAAAGATGGAAAATACAAAGAAATATGTATAATTATGGAGTAAAAATGTAAAATATATAAAAAAACAACAATGAAAGTGATGCATCCATGTCAATGAGATAATTATGATTGCTCATTTCCTTTCTTTAAAATTATCCATATCTCAAACATTTAGTTATTAAAACTTTATATAATGAAGAGAAAAATAGACTAACAAGAATTCTTTCTCTATAGAAAAGAACATGAGGATGTAGTACCTAAAATAAATAAAAGTAAAACTAAAGTGATGCCTAGAAGCAAAAGAGGGAAGAAATATTTCAGAGGAAATTAGGAGCAGACACATTTGAACATGAGGAAATATATTGCTATTTAAGTTGCAATATAACCAGAAATGGAAGGAGCAAGAGAAGAATAGTTGAATAGCTCAAGGGAAAAGGACAATCTACCAGAAATAATGACTATTGACCATCAATGATTCTAGCTTGGATATTAGCAGTGTTTCATTAAAACCTACACATGGAGTGTCCTTTTTTATGACTATTGAACCATGAGCTCTGACAGTGGTAGAAATTAGAAGTCACCAGAATATTTAAAAAGAGTATAGAGATTTAATTAATATTAAAGAACATCTTCAGAGAGGATTTGAATGGAGAATTCACTTGAAAAAAAAAATTATTAAAAAATGAGGGACTTTAGTTGTGCTTATACAGTTTGATGTATGACATTCTGCTGAAGATAGAATGAAAGGAATGATATAGGTCATGTATAATTTTATTTGGTTGCATTGTGAGAGATGTCAATTGTGGCTGATGTCAAAGTTGGGAATTGAAAGGGCATGAAACAACTGACAGGGAATAAAATGGCATGGAGAACTGTTGCAAACCAATCTCCAGATGAATAACCCTTCATGGGTAATAAAACTTATAATCATTTAGAATATTGTAATTAAATTATTTATTTTTTCCAAAACAGTAAAAGAATATTTTTCACGGCTTTTTATTGTATTGAGTTGAGTTATTCAATGGAGTGTGATGCTATCTTCTGTTAAACTTATTTCAATCAGTTTATTGAACTACTGAAATATAAGTTTTTCAAGGCTCACCATTTTTCTTCGATATATGAATTCCAACTGCACTACTGTTTTTGTTCTTTGTGCTTTGTGATAAAATTAAACTCTGGTTCTAGGCAGCATATGTGCAACTTAAATAAAACAATACTTCTTGTGTGATTGCCCCAATTTTACTTTTCACTTAGAATTTATAGTTGAGAAGATTTCTTCAGGTATGCTCAGGCAATGATTATCAAGTTTTATAACAGCCAGAAAAATAATTCATATATCTTACATTAGATTACAGAGTGATATTGGTCACTACTTAAATTGCAATGCACAAGGTTAATGACCAACCTTATATTTAACACAGAATCCTAAGTTTCCTAAGTTTAAAATAATACTGGACAACCATAGAATTTTTACAAGCCATTGTAAAAATATTGTGTGTATGT
>KZ308700.1:366358-400747 GCA_000376725.2 Ladona fulva | reverse complement strand
CTTTGAATGATAATCTAAGACTTAAAAATTTCAAATACTTTTCACTGGTTCATTTTCAAGAAATTTAAATAGAATTTATTAATAATCAAAGAATTTTATTGGAATGTGTGAAAATAGACTGATGATTTGATAAATGTCTACAAATCTCTATAGTAGCAATTTTGATACTTCATTGTATAGATAACAACAAAGAAATGTTGATAATCTTCAAAGAAGCGAAAGATATATGGCCCCTAATAATTTAGAAAAATTTGATAAATATATGAAATAAAATGAATGAGTCATTAGGTATTGTCACTTTTTGGTCACAGCCCTTCAAAATTTTCTTTACCATATCTAGTTATATTGCCTAAAATTCATTTAATTATTACATTAAGCATTATATTTTCTAATGCTGGATATGGCTTTTATTCCTCAGTACAGTTCAAACAAAGACTATCATTTAAAATGAGATCTATGCCAATAAATGGGATCTATGTCATTCCTGGTGGAGGAAGGGTTAGTATGCTAGCCTGACGATACCAGGGTCCTTGCTTCAAATCCAGGTATGCTTTGAAAGGGTTTACTGATAGAATTACCTGAAAAGTCTGACCCATCTTAACACGTTCAACGCTAAGTGACGACGATCGTCGTCCAGCAGGTGCTCTCCAGTGACTGAGGACGACGATCATCGTCCACAGTCCGTATTCTTTTCAAAGGCCTTCTTCGAGTAGCGCCGCCTCCAAGCACTTCCATTTCTCTATTCAGTCATTTGTAAGGCTCTATTTCAGTAAAGTATTTCGTAGTTTTCATTTTTAACCAATATTTTTTTTTTAACTTTATTTTCGACGATCATCATCCAAATTTAAATATTAAAAGTTGAAGTAAAACAAAATTTTATTTTTCTTTGGTCAATTCATGATTAGGAATACAAAGATAATCTATAACCATAAAAATAAATTTCAGTCACCTGCAAAAATTGAAAATTTACCCTCAGCATTGAAAGTATTAATAATGAGCTGAATTTTATATAACTCATAAGTTCTTGGTAAAATAAATAAGATCCATATTTTCACTGAAATTCTAAATCATGCTTTTTAGTACTTTTCAAAATAGTGAAAATTGTCCATTTCTGTTCAATCTAAGTGATGTAGTTGATTGAACCTTTTGATTTTTGCTTCTGATTTTCTTATAAGGATCTTAAGGGTGACCTTCACTGAATTAAGTAATAAGTTATTGGTTCACTGCCACAGTCCTACACTTCACAACTCTTTTCATTCCAGCAGACATTATAGATTTGGTGAGATTTTTGTGCTTCCTTTCTATTGTGTATTTTTCTAAATAGATGAGAGATACACAATATGTATACTTGTGAACTGGTTGGTCTCATGCATTTTAATTTTATTTTCAACTATCACTGTCAACTATCATTTCAACTATTTTTGTCATAGTTTATTTTGCCTTTTACAAGTTTTTTTATTTTGTACTTCAAATTCAACCTTATCTCAAGTATTTATGGTACTTTCTGCATAAGTTTTTTAAACTACTTATTACTTTATATCTGGCTGTGATAATTTGAAAGCTAATGATGATATGAATGATGCTAAACATAAGTATTCATTTTGATGGCTCCTCATTGAATGTCATGAAAAGCTTTATATCCATGGAGTAACTGTTCTGTACTTGAGTGGACATTCTTCATTAACAGAANTCCGCTGTCATCAATAACCTATACCCCTCTCCTCCGTAACCTCCCCTACCTTCCTTAGTTGTATATATACTGGCCATAACAATTTCTTTCTCTGTACCTGATGATGACTCCATGAGTCGAAACCTGGTAGTACCATTAAAATATTCTGTGGTGTGTAAAGGTTTATCTTTTATTTTGTTCCTGATGGAGCTCTACCACGAAGTCACGGCCAAAGCAGTTGATTCTTATCTCAAGTATTTATGGCACTTTCTGCATAAGTTTTTTAAACTACTTATTACTTTATATCTGGCTGTGATAATTTGAAAGCTAATGATGATATGAATGATGCTAAACATAAGTATTCATTTTGATGGCTCCTCATTGAATGTCATGAAAAGCTTTATATCCATGGAGTAACTGTTCTGTACTTGAGTGGACATTCTTCATTAACAGAATTCTGTATCATTGAAAAAAGCAAGAAAAATCTACCTCATTTTCATTGTAGAAAAATGAAGTACACAGGTATAGAGCATAATTCTCCCTAATTTTTTTCTATCTTTGGGGAGCACAGAATTTACTGTGGGCCCTTAGTTTATTGGGCTATGCAATTACTGTCAAGGAAGAGTTTTAATTTGCAATGTTGTGATTTTCTAAATTGAAATGATGAAATTGATGACAGGCAAAATCATTAATGCATTCATTAATTCATTAAGAGACCATATCTGCTATTAACCTATTCTTAAAAGAGAGGATTGTCTACATGAAACAATCTATGTTTCAAATTAGTTTCTTCTTGCCTATTTTATAACTTAGGTCCTCAGGTTACTTTGATATCTTCCAGATCTATATTTAACTTATCCTCAATCAACTGAATTACTGACTTCACTTTCCTCTTCCCATTTTATGTATGAAAATTAAAAGAAAATTCACTATCATTAACTTTACTAAAGATAACAGGAATAACGTGGAAAAGGTGGGAAATAATGGATGTAAAAGTAATGGAAGAATACGTTATAAATAGAAACCGATGGATAATAGCCAGCTTTATATGAGAAAATAGACATTTCTGTAATTCCTGTGATTCAAACTTTAACTGCTAAAGTATCCTCAGTTCTATATATAATCCACTACTTCTAGATTCACTCCATGGAACCTCGTAATGTAATTCATCCTAGAGATACCGTAATACTCTTTGAAATTTGAGATAATGTTTCGATTTATTTGTTTTATCCCTTAACATAGTAGTCAAAGAAAGATCTATGCAGATGAAATAAGACCTACAGAAAATTTGAATACTAATATATTGTTCACTATGTATAGATACATATCATCAGACTTTGTTTCTCTAACTTTCACTTTTAAAATGAATCATACAAACTCTAAGGCGATACTAAATAAATCAATCCTTCTTTTAATCCGTGATGTTAAATGCAGATGTCAATTAAATTGATTCAAGTAACAATAAATGCACATGAGAAAAACCATCGAACATTTTATTCTCTGTGCTTTCTTTAGTTTGTGAGTATATGTTTCATCCGCTGAATCCCATACTCTCGCCGCCTATTCCAATAGGGCTAAGGTAAAATAACATTGCTCTCTAACCTTTTCATCGCATCTACCTACAATGCGCTTTATAAAACCGAGCTTTTTAGTTGCTTTCCCTATTTTTGAATATGTGTGCTCCAGTTTAAGTTATTTGTTAGGGTGATTCTGAGATACGCAACTGAGTCGACTACCTTTATATTCATTCCCTGTAATTTTGTACGGGTGGTTCTGACGAAATTGTTTCCTTTCGAAGAAGTTTACTACAGAGCATTGCTTTACATTAAGATATATTTGCCATTTTCGCACCACTTTTGAATATGGACTAAATCGTTTGAGAGTGAAACGATATCTTCGTCGCTTGACATTTCTCTATATATTATCGAGTCATCCGCAAATGCCCTCACATTGCTATCAGTCTCGTCGCTCAGGTCATTGATGTAAATCAGAAAGAGTAGATGTCTGATTAGGCTGGGTGGCCACCAAATGCGGTGCGGATCTCACTTGGCATCGACGTGAGCATATTAATCTCCGGAAGGTATCTCTGCGATTATCGCCCGTGAATACGCTTTGATAAAAGCTATTTAGGATATTCGCTTTCCTCTTCGCATCTCAAGTCATTTTTCTGTCACTATCTCCTAACGATCTTACCGTCTGTATCTTTCCCTGTACATCTCTAACGCAGGACCAGGAAGCTTTAGGGTCCTCTTCTTAGCATTTCCCTACAAATTTTTCATTAAAATTGCTGATGGCGTTTTGCAAGGCATGGTGTCGAATTTCGCTTTCTTATACTTTTGTAGCAATAATGCTTTTCTTAGACTCGAATCAAACTGGTCTTTTCCCGCTAAGGCATATACTTTTTCGTGCAGAGCTCTTTGTTTGCGAAGAGTCTTTCAAACCTCGCTGTCATATCATCTAGGCTCGCAATCAAGATTAGTGTATTTTGATGGCATATAAATGTCTATGTTGTCCATATCCTCGACGAAATATTTATGAAGTATCTTCCGTGGACATTTGCGATACCAGCGAAAGGAATGAGCAAAAAACGGTAATCAACTTCCCGTTAAAGCCCTCGAAATTCACTTTCCAAAAGAGGCAAATTATACGTTTCGGGTCGTATAGACCCGAAATCTGAATTCGCTGTTAAATAGAAAAATAGTTCAGAGGTACAATCACAATCACAATTTTACTCTTTTAACCATGACTCAGGTAAAATATTTTTCCCTTTTTGGAGGTGAGGAAAGAAGCAGGCTTGAGGGTATTACTAACTCTCGACTTCGAAACACGATCACAGTCTCTGAGATTTAGCGATAACGCAGAAGATGTGTTGAGTGTGTAAAGAGTAAATTCTATCTAAGAAAATCTCTTTTCCTGGCAGGGGAGTCATCCACTCTGACTCTACTCCCCTAATCTATTACTTTTGCGTCCCGTTCGCGAAAAAAATGAATTGTTGAATTATCTTATCTTTCTTTACCCTTATCTTTCCCGAAATTTCAGAGCGCCCTCTGTAACATTTAGATCTAATTGCCAATCATCGATCCATTTAAACCCTATCTAAATCATTCGACAGGGTTAATGTATCCTCTCTACTCTCTAATTCCGTGTAAATAACCGTGAAGTTGACAAATATCCTAACTTTACTATCAATAAGACTGTTACGATCACAACACATAATTCCATAATTATTTTATATTTGAAGGAAACGCATACCAGATAAGAAACTTATACTTATCTATTTTATTATCCATCAATAAAATAAAACTAATGTGTGCTCACACCATGACATAAAAAATTAGTTACTGTCCTATTCGATTGTCAACTGCATAAATAAAAGTAACTGCTATCAAGGGTATACGAACTGAGTATATTGGATACAGAACAACTTCCATGTGCTACATGTCACGTCGTGAACGCATAAAATGTACCGGAAAGATAATTAATTAAGCTGGCCTGTGAATAGGAAAACCAAAATACTCGGGTTTTGAACGACCCGGGAAACCGGATANAATAAAAAAATATAAAATATCAAGAGAAAATAAAAAAGAAAAAATATAGTAAATAGTTAAGAGGCACAAACTCAATAATAATTTTACTCTATTAACGATGACTTAGGTAAAATATACTTCCAATTTTGGAGGTGAGGAAAGAACCAGGTTTGCGGGTTTCACTAACCTTATGCTATCTAAGAAAATCTATTTTCCTGGCAGGGGAGTCATTCACTCTGACTCTACTCCCCTAATCTATTACTTTTGCGTCCCATTCACGAAACCGTGTAGTCGACAAATATCCTAACTTTATTATCAATAAGACTGTTACGATCACAACACATAATTCCATAATTATTTTATATTTGAAGGAAACGCATACCAGATAAGAAACTACTACTTATCTATTTTATTATCCATCAATAAAATAAAACTAATGTGTGCTCACACCATGATATAAAAAATTAGTTACTGTCCTATTCGATTGTCAACTGCATAAATAAAAGTAACTGCTATCAAGAGTATACGAACTGAGTATATTGGATACAAAACAACTTCCATGTGCTACATGTCACGTCGTGAACGCATAAAATGTACCGGAAAGATAATTAAGCTGGCCTGTGAATAGGAAAACCAAAATACTCGGGTTTTGAACGACCCGGGAAACCGGATAATTTAAAAAAAAATACTGGTACTCTCTGTTTCCCTGTAAATAACCGTGTCGTCCACAAATATCCAAACTTTACTATCAATAAGATTTTTTAAATCACAACACGAAACTCAATAATAAAATTATATTTGGAGGAAATGCTTCCCTTTTGTACTTAAGAAACTCGACTAAGGTGCATGGACGTAGACATAAACATTCTTCCCGGTTCGCGGGGACACGTTTCATTCCTATGATCCAATATACCTGCAGCATACTCTATAATAGACGAGAATATCTAATCAGCTTCGGAATATAAAGTTTTCATTCGCATATGAATTTGTAAAACCGAGGTTTTCTAACGGCATAATCGTCGATGTCTCGGAAATGTGTCCTCTAACTGAACAGTCTACTTTATTTTTCTTATTCAAGTGACTTTAATAAAGTACTTTCTGGTACTCGATTTCCCCTAGCATTATTTTTTAAATTCAAAATTTATTTTTTAACTTTCATAATTATATGCATGGTAAAATGTGGACATACTTTTAAAGATTGTTTCTAAAAGCAAATATATTTTGAAAATCGTAACATTTTCCACCTCCGCAAGAACTACACGGATGTCTTTACCAACGTGCTGAATCTTATCTAGATTGTCCGTTTCAAAATTCTAATTTCCATTATCCAGGAATGTAACATTTTCCTGACATTTTCTTAAAAAACTGGACCGATTAAAAATAATTATATTATAAATGAAAAGACTTACGTTTCGGAGGTGAAAATACCTTTCCAATAAAGGAAAACATAGATCTTTTAAAAACGGCCCTCGACTGAAGGAATTTTAAGGGTAAAAAACGTTGATAATTTGAAATTGAGATTTATAGAAACAATACGTGATTGATAGTTTTCTTAATATTAAAATCTGCAGACACATGGCAGAATTGGACGCTTGATGCAATTTTAAAATATGCAGTTCTTATAACGATGATCACCGCCTTGAAATTCCCTATCTGTGATTTTGCAGCTTTCGTTAATTTTCCTACTACGCGACGCGGGCCACATACAGGCTTTGAGGGCCTCTGGTTGGACACGACTGCTCTAAGCGATCAATGGAGTGTTAGGCTTAAGCGGACTTCTCAGAGCAAAGACTCCCGTCTCTTCGGATATACCACACCAAGTAGAGCAAGGAAAGCATGACATTTTCGGATCTTCTTAAACTCTGTCATAATATCGGTAGTGTCGCAGAAACATTCTTATTTTTCTTAATGAATTGTCTCAATACTTATAAAATGCCGCGCTGTTAACGTTCGCAAAAAAGTGCAGAATCCGGCTCGAGCGCTCTCGATCAAACGCCCATTTTTTTTTAAACATTCTGAGATATACAATGCGTTGCATACGCTAATTTAAAGCTCTAAAATAGTTATCATTTACTATAGAGCTTGATTCCATTTGTGAGAGATAAGGACTGTTTAAGCTAAATAAATTTTTGGATTAGTATTAAACCAAAAAATGTTCGTAAATATATCATACAAATACACACTATATATTCTTTGAATTTTGATAATACGAAAATGGAACTCCAACTGAATGCCACATTAAAAAATATTGCTTAACAAGCCATGTCACTACCTTCCTAATAGGTGCTACAACACCGGCAGTAAGTCCCTAACATACTAAGTATTTATCCGTCAATCGGTCTCGCTTTCTACCTTTTTAGGCAATTGATCTAGAGTACGTAAAAATGTTTTCATTTCCACTAGGCATATTATGACAAGGTTTTTCAGAAAATCCGAAAATGTCATGCTTTTTGTGTTAGCCTTGGCGCGGTTTGGTACATGGACTGCATTTCTGGTTGAAAACCTCGTGTATATGCAATCTTGTTACAATGCTTCTAAAATCTAAAGTTTCCTGCGTTAAAGTGATTTCAGCTGACGCATGTATTACAGTAGATGCTTCGTTGTTACGATCATCGAAAGTCGATGTGTTAGGATGTGTTGTTACGATCATCGAAAGGAAGCGATTGTGTTGGGATTGCCGAATAAATGTTACTTAAATAAGATAAATAAGTCCCAAGGAAGAATGGACTTGAAAAAAGTCTTGAAAATAGTCCCATAGTTCCCTGTAAATAAGTCCCAGACTTGAAAACTTGGAACCGATTCCCGGTCCCGTCAGACTTTTTCAAGTCCAGTCTTCCTTGGGATTTTTCCTGGGTGCGCACCATCTTGCGCAAAGTCACCCTTACCCGTTTTCCTTTAAGAAAAATAAGGTAGAGTAGTCAGTTACAGGACACCTTTCAGAAACATCTACGATTATGCCATTACAAAACCTCGGTTTTACGAGTGCATATGCGAAGCAATATAAATATTCTCGTCTATTATAGAATAAGCAGCAAATATACTGGATCATAGGCATGAAACATGTACTCGCGAACTAGGGAAGGCAGTGGAAGGAGAATGTGAATTTCTACGTAATTACCCTGCAAACTGGTTTGGTTAAACGTAGGGCAGCTAGGTTTGTTAAGGGAGATTTCAGATTTGACAGCAGTGTTTCCGCTATGATAGAATCTCTCGGCTGGAACTCGCTTAGTGATAGAAGACTTGAATACCGTAGGAAGTTTTTCGATAAGTTTGTCACTACGGATCTCGGGGAGGAGATAGTTGATTTTCTCATCCCAGCTAGTAACGCACGCAATCTTCGAAAGAAAACGAAAAAGCGATACAGGGAAATAGTCGCTAGGACGGATAGATATTTTGGTAATTTTTCCCGCGAAGAATTAAGTAAGCTAATAGTTATCCAGGGTAGTTAGGGATATAAATGTTTTACACCCCCTGCCACGCGCTATTGGCGGTTTGCAGGGCTTAAATGTAAATGTAAATGTAGCATGTACTTTCCTTATCTTTCTCGCAGTATCAGAACGGCCCATGTAACATGCAGGACATATTATATCTCCTACATAATCTGCGAACAGGCTATTTCTGAACTTAAGAAATTAAATTCTTTATTTAAAACTTCTATCTTTTAAAGATTCTAATCCTGCGTCCTGAAGCATCTGTGTAACGCTCACCGATTTATCGTAGCAATCCTACACAAAACGTACCGCCTTTCCGTGTAACTTTATTAATTCCCCAATACAACGCTTATCGCGAGGGTCTCACATACGTATGTTTGTACTATAAGAATCCTCCAGATGAGGCCTAACTAACGCGAAATTGCATGTTTCGCGAACATTTCCATCGCTCCCTCAGACTATTCTCTTTACGAAGCCGAGTTTCTTAAATGCTCTTCCACGTATATCATGGACGTGGGTACTCCATGTTAAGTTATTCGTGAGGATAACTAGAAGATATTTCACCCATTCTACCGTTAAATAGTTAACCCCACGTAGACCGCAATCATTAACGATAGATTTTATATCGAGGAAGTGAGCTACTGAACTATTATCTTAAATTAGCCAAAATTATCGATCAAAGCACCATTTCATAATCTTATCTAAATCATTCGACGTGGTTAATGTATCCTTCCTACCCCATAGTTCCCTGTAAATAACCGTGTCGTCCACAAATAACTCAACTTTACTACCAATAAGATCCCTAAGATTCTTGAAGTGTACTTAAAATGGTAATGGTCCGATTACGCTACGAGGTCAACTTAGCAAGGTTAGAAGTAATTCTCTTCAGTGCTACGAATCGCTCACTATCGGAAAGAAAGTCCTTTATCCAGTTTATTACTTTTGTATTGATGGTTTATGACTTTTGCATTGCTTATAGATCATATATATCATTATAATATATATATAGATAATGTCATAGAGTACCGGTTAATAGTATTAGAAGCCGATATTGAGCATTTCATCTGAATTAACGACTCCGACATAGTTATAGGCACAGATATCTGGCTATCAGGTGAAATCAGCGACTACAAAGTATCTAATAAAGATTTCAAGATAGATCGTAAGGATCGTCGGGAAGAAATGGGTGGTGGAGTATTTATTGTGGTTAACAGTTTTCTACGAACCAGTTCAAATATGTATCCAAACGGTTGCACCGAGAGCGTCTGAAGCACTATGTTCAATTCAATAAGCCAAATACAAATGTATGTGCCTCCTATCGGCCTCGTAACTTTGCACGTCAGGTTTTGCGTAGTCTCAACGAAGAAATCATGTTTTACTTGCTTAAAAAACAATATTGTAACTCTCTTTGGAGGCAATTTTTATCTTTCGGGTAATGGTCGGTTGAATGACGTAGTTAGGAAGTTAGCCTGAGGTATCTACTCGTGTAGGAATTTATTAAACAGAATGCAAAAAAATTCTTTACGTCACACAGGTGAAGATCTTACAAGGGAAATAAACACATTACATCTTCGTCTTGCTAATACACCCAAGCAAATATCAAACACGTTTGTTTGTGATAGACTATCGGATCATAAAGCCGTAGTTATAGATTTTTATATTAACTTATCTTTAGTCGAAAGCTGATTTTGAGGTATTTAGAATAAACTCATATCCGATTTTCCTTTTACGGTAATCAGGGTTTTGATCGGCGTTCGATATGTTTGAATACCTAGGAAATTTGGAACCTCTTTGTGAGGACAATGCGCAACCGTATGGACAAAATTGTAACCTCCAAAATTTTGAAAGCAACCTAGTGAACCTATATGGTTTACGTATGTACTATAAGAATTCTTCGGATGAGGCCTAACTAACGCGAAATTGCATGTTTCGCGAACATTTCTATCGCTCTTTATGAAAATTTTATGAAGCTTTTGCAAATCAGAGGAAGAGCTGTTAGACACATTAGATTACTAAAAGTTTAAGTTCTGTGTGCTCATGTTACTATTCACAGCTCCTGTTATCTCAGAGGAGTTCTTCTTCCGATTCTCATAAGCTTCTGAAATGCCATTTCGTTTTTCAGTCGGTGATAATGGTGACGCTGACAAAAGGCGCGGTAAACGTCCACTTAGTCACCTCGTGTTTGCAGCAAGAACGACATAATGGCGATCTAAAGTTGTGTGAATTACAAACGGTAGGAATTTGTACTCGATGTGCTCTGAATGTGCTGAAAGTGATCAAGATCGTGTTTTATTTTGTATATCCTTTTTATTGTGAATGTTCTGCTTAAGAGTCATAGTGATTTCCTTGAATCAGAGTGGAAAAGTGTATTTTAGTAAATCTGTGACAGAAGAATCGTCGAGTGAACGAAGTTAGAAGACGAATGGACGTTCATGTTGGAGTCCTTCGAAAAAGGAACTCCTCGCAGACGCTTCGATTACCATCGGTAATACAGGACGTAAATGTGAGTACGATACATGCGATAGAAGTGTTAATGTCCAACTTTCAAAAGTTATTTCAAAAGTTAAAGGTATGACATTAGTGAAGATTATTGTGTTGATGTTTTTCCTCTTTCTCGGAGAATGAGTTTATATTCAAAATGGATATTATCGTTCAGTTTATTATGGTCACGAATCTTCCTCACAATTCAATTAACCTAATCGTTCGAACAACAGTTTCCTAATTTAAATAAGGGTTAATTTAATTAGATTGAACAACACAGTAATCCGAATAACAACCTCTGAATCTATATTCTCAACAGCGGTTCGCAAGTAGAGCAAACTCGAAGGTAATTAGCCTTTTTGACCGATCTACCATTTCCTACCTAAAGTTTTAGAGAGAGTGTGTGTGGGAATTACAAAAGGAAAAAAAGGTCCTATATATTTCGTTTCGGATGAGTATCTTATTCCGGACACAATTGGTATGCTAGCATATAACTAGTAGTGGACAGTAATTCAGATTATGACATTCATAAGAGTTAAGAACGGTTGATATGTATACAGATATGAAACATCTTATATCTCCAGATAGCACTATTTTCATCGCAGAATTGTTTGGAATTTGGTTCAACTTAAATAACGATCACATTTGTTCTAATTCGCAACGATATATATCGAAGAACATTTATTCCTAATGATCATTCAACAAAACTTGTGACAGTTCAAGAGATAAAAGTGAGACAAACAGTACGCCATTGAGTTAAGTAAATTTTACTCTCAAACTCAATATTTCGCTGCCAGACATCGAAGAGATTCCACGAGATTAAATCGAAAACTGATAACAATCAGTAGCTTCTTTATACGGTTAGAATTTGGTATAAAAATAATGTAACATATAAGGAAGATCCATGTTTTTACACCAGATTCTATACGGAACACGGCCGCTTGCGGGATAGTAACGTATATACATATTAAGGGATAAATGCTGAGCATTAAAATACTTTAGTAAGTTTAACAGACAGTTTAAATAAACGCTAAGATAGTACCTTCTCATAGATGTACCTACTGGAAATAAATAATATAAAAATAGTACATACATATAATACGGTAATATAATAATATAATTACATCTTTGAGACACAAAAGATAGATAAATCATATTTCAAACACTATCTTTTGTTTTCCGCAACAAATATCACAGAATATCTGGACGAGTGAGAAAGAAATCGCAATAGAGAAAATATTAATGTGGAAAGTAATTCCTATTATTCTGAATAGTGTAAAACATCGGTATTTCTCTAAAAACGAAATCCTGTTAGTCAAAGTAATTTTTCGAATCTTTTATTGTCTATAGTAACCAAGTAAATAATTTATTTAAGGTTATGCGCCAATCACATTCTTTTGTTAATGGCACACGACTTCGATATTAATATACGAGAAATAACAATTATTTATACTTCGATACAATTTGAATTTGTTTTAGGTTTGTATTCTCTAACAAAAAGGAATTTTTTTTATCTGCAACAGTTATGATACATTACAACTTTCATTTCCAGTTCATCACCAAATTTACGTGAAGTTTAAAAAAATAATCCTCCATGTTACATGGGCCGTTCTGATACTGCGAGAAAGATAAGGAAAGTACATGCTACATTTACATTCACATTTAAGCCCTGCAAACCGCCAATAGCGCGTGGCAGGGGGTGTAAAACACCTATATCCCTAACTACCCTAAATACCTATTAGCTTCTCTAATAATTTTCGGTAACTGAATCTTCCCTGTATCGCTTTTTCGTTTTCTTTCGAAGATTGCGTGCGTTACTAGCTGGGATGAGAAAATCAACTATCTCCTCCCCGAGATCCGTAGTGACAAACTTATCGAAAAACTTCCTACGGTATTCAAGTCTTCTATCACTAAGCGAGTTCCAGCCGAGAGATTCTATCATAGCGGAAACACTGCTGTCAAATCTGAAATCTCCCTTAACAAACCTCGCTGCCCTACGTTTAACCAAACCAGTTTGCAGGGTAATTACGTAGAAATTCACATTCTCCTTCCACTGCCTTCCCTAGTTCGCGAGTACATGTTTCATGCCTATGATCCAGTATATTTGCTGCTTATTCTATAATAGACGAGAATATTTATATAGCTTCGCATATGCACTCGTAAAACCGAGGTTTTGTAATGGCATAATCGTAGATGTTTCTGAAAGGTGTCCTGTAACTGACTATTCTACCCTATTTTTCTTATTTAAGTAAATGTACCAAACCGCGCCAAGGCTAACACAAAAAGCATGACATTTTCGAATTTTCTGAAAAATCTTGTCATAATATGCCTAGTGGAAATAAAAACAGTTTTACGCCCTCTAGATCAATTGCCTAAAAAGGTAAAAGCGACGGATAAATATGTACTTAGTATGTTAGGGACTTACTGCCGGTGTGCTAGCATCTATATAGATGGGAGTGACATAGCTTCTTAAGCAATATTTTTTAATGTGACATTCACTTGGAGTTCCATTTTCGCATTATTAAAATTCAAAGAATATATAGTGTATATTTGTATGATATATTTACGAACATTTTTTGGTTTAATACTAATCCAAAAATTTATTTAGCTTAAATAGTCCTTATCTCTCACAAATGGAATCAAGTTCTATAGCAAATGATAACTATTTTAGAGCTTTAAATTAGCGCTTGCAACGCATTGTATGTTTCAGAATGTTAAAAAAATGGGCGTTTGATCGAGAGCGCTCGAGCCGGATTCTGCACTTTTTTGCGAACGTTAACAGCGCGGCATTTTATAAGTATTGGGACAATTCGTTAAGAAAAATAAGAATGTTTCTGCGACACTACCGATATTATGACAGAGTTTAAGAAGATCCGAAAATGTCATGCTTTCCTTGCTCTACTTGGTGTGGTATATCCGAAGAGACGGGAGTCTTTGCTCTGAGAAGTCCGCTTAAGCCTAACACTCCATTGATCGCTTAGAGCAGTCGTGTCCAACCAGAGGCCCTCAAAGCCTATCCGTGGCCCGCGTCGCGTAGTAGGAAAATTAACGAAAGCTGCAAAATCACAGATAGGGAATTTCAAGGCGGTGATCCTCGTTATAAGAGCTGCATATTTTAAAATTGCAGATTTTAATATTAAGAAAACTATCAATCACGTATTGTTTCTATAAATCTCAATTTCAAATTATCAACGTTTTTTACCCTTAAAATTCCTTCAGTTGAGGGCCGTTTTTAAAAGATCTATGTTTTCCTTTATTGGAAAGGTATTTTCACCTCCGAAACGTAAGTCTTTTCATTTATAATATAATTATTTTTAATCGGTCCAGTTTTTTAAGAAAATGTCAGGAAAATGTTACATTCCTGGATAATGGAAATTAGAATTTTGAAACGGACAATCTAGATAAGATTCAGCACGTTGGTAAAGACACCCGTGTAGTTCTTGCGGAGGTGGAAAAAGTTATGATTTTCAAAATATGTTTGGTTTTAGAAACAATCTTTAAAAGTATGTCCACATTTTACCATGCATATAATTATGAAAGTTAAAAAAATAAATTTTGAATTTAAAAAATAATGCTAGGGGAAATCGAGTACCAGAAAGTACTTTATTAAAGTCACTTGAATAAGAAAAATAAAGTAGACTGTTCAGTTAGAGGACACATTTCCGAGACATCGACGATTATGCCGTTAGAAAACCTCGGTTTTACAAATTCATATGCGAATGAAAACTTTATATTCCGAAGCTGATTAAATATTCTCGTCTATTATAGAGTATGCTGCAGGTATATTGGATCATAGGAATGAAACGTGTCCCCGCGAACCGGGAAGAATGTTTATGTCTACGTCCATGCACCTTAGTCGAGTTTCTTAAGTACAAAAGGGAAGCATTTCCTCCAAATATAATTTTATTATTGAGTTTCGTGTTGTGATTTAAAAAATCTTATTGATAGTAAAGTTTGGATATTTGTGGACGACACGGTTATTTACAGGGAAACAGAGAGTACCAGTATTTTTTTTTAAATTATCCGGTTTCCCGGGTCGTTCAAAACCCGAGTATTTTGGTTTTCCTATTCACAGGCCAGCTTAATTATCTTTCCGGTACATTTTATGCGTTCACGACGTGACATGTAGCACATGGAAGTTGTTTTGTATCCAATATACTCAGTTCGTATACTCTTGATAGCAGTTACTTTTATTTATGCAGTTGACAATCGAATAGGACAGTAACTAATTTTTTATATCATGGTGTGAGTACACATTAGTTTTATTTTATTGATGGATAATAATATAATTACATCTTTGAGACACAAAAGATAGATAAATCATATTTCAAACACTATCTTTTGTTTTCCGCAACAAATATCACAGAATATCTGGACGAGTGAGAAAGAAATCGCAATAGAGAAAATATTAATGTGGAAAGTAATTCCTATTATTCTGAATAGTGTAAAACATCGGTATTTCTCTAAAAACGAAATCCTGTTAGTCAAAGTAATTTTTCGAATCTTTTATTGTCTATAGTAACCAAGTAAATAATTTATTTAAGGTTATGCGCCAATCACATTCTTTTGTTAATGGCACACGACTTCGATATTAATATACGAGAAATAACAATTATTTATACTTCGATACAATTTGAATTTGTTTTAGGTTTGTATTCTCAAACNATATTTTTTATTTTTTTCATTGTTTGGTTTATCTGTAATTTTTTTAATTTTGTTGTCACATTACATTTTTCAATAATTGTAAAAGAAATAAGGATAATGTATATGGATGTGTAAATTTCTTACATCTTTTATCATTGTTTGCTATATCTGTGAATTTATAATATTGTTGTCTTATTGAATTTTCTTTATAAATATTTTAATTATTAGAATAATTTTCTAAATAAACTTCTACTACTACTAATACATTTAGCAGCGATTTCAGATTTTTGCCGTCCAGAACTCTTAAGTAGTCATTTCGGGTCAATACGATCCGAACGAAACTTTAATAGTAAAGTTTGCATTTAGAGGTTTAGAACGAAAGGAAAATTTTAACGTAATCCTATACCTATTTACTATTTTGAATGATCAAATTGATGAATAAATATATCCAGCTCGTCTAAATAAATGTTCCAAATCGGCATAGCGTCATTGTTTATGTCTTACGGAAATTCCTGTCTTATACGAGGGAACTGGTCGTTGTAGAGACAAATGGAGTGCATCGTGCTTGTCTTAAACTGTATCGAAACGAATTCTGATAATAAAATACATGTAATTTGGCATAAAGTTTGCTGTGAAATTCGTCATTTTTTATATTTCATAAAATAACACATTCTGCATCCCTCATCTTCAGATTCTCATCCACATTAATCCATTAGCTTATCTCAAGAATTATTAGACTCCGTCAGCATTTGAGAATAGATACAAATCTCGTATTTTCCTTTTTGTTTCTCCTTAGATGAAGAACGCGTTCAACGATTTCTTCGATGACGATGAATTTCTCTTCAACTCCATTCGTCAAGTTTAACAAAGCACAACGCTTCTCTTTTATACTATCTGAGTAAATTCCAATCTACATCACCTAGTCGTTAATGACAATATTTAGGGCTGGATCAAAGCGGTGGTAAAATCATCGGGGCGCTAGATGGTGAGGGGTCGGGCTTGATAGACGGTTAAGGGAATCTTGTTTCCTCCTTTATATTTGTAGGGAAAGGTGAAAAAGGGAGCGCTTTAACAGATTTTACATAAGGATTTCTAAACACGGAGAGCCGCTCCTGACATCATCCATCCTCTTTTTGTCCCCTATTCTCTATTCCTTAACTATATATTTTATTAATTTACAAAACTTCCCGTAATTTTTTCTGAGAAATACAGAGAGCAAATTTATGAGAAATAAGGAAAAAGTAGATTCTCTCATTTATCACCATTTAATGCAATGAATTACTATAAGTCACATATCTAAACTTATGATAAAAATGTTATCAAGTGGAATAATTTATATCATTAGTTTTTGATAATCTGAAACCAGATATTAATCAGTAGAAGATTTCGATTAATATTATAGGTTATTTGTAGGTCCTGACATCTATTTAATGGAGTATGGGAGCGATTTTCCATGGGGGCCCTTCTCTGCCCATTTGATTAGTAGCAGTTCAGAAATAAGGGATGATATTTGATAGAACAGCATTTTTACAGATATATTGTTTTCCTTCTACAGAATAAAGAAGTTATCTTTCAAAATTAGGCCCCAAAAATTGGGCCCAATTTAGTGATCCCACTTCTATAAGTCGGGCCTGATTATGTGGATTAAAAGATTTATATAATTCTTCGACATTTTATTTATTTCTTACGATACCCTTCGATCCATCCGAAGACCTTCGCCCACGCCCACAAAATTCCCATATATATTATGAACATAATATTTATGATCATAATATTTATGATCATAATATGTATGAGCATCATAATATTTATGATCCATCGCTAGCTAGCAAAAGTCCTGTAGAGGGAGTGAAGCACCCTAGGCAAGATGAGGACTGAGGCACTTCCCGAGTGGTGAGATGCGGCTAGATCGCGCGAATCTATTCCTAGAACGTGCAGAGTTCGTCGAACCGATTCCTAAATCTCTCGGATACCAAATGCAGTAGAAAGATATGCGTCGAGGTTCTGAAATTCGATCATTACGATGAGAGCCAGGTTTAAATGATTCGTAATGAACTATTTTATTCTTGCCTCATTTTAAAGATTCGTGAACACTTTTAAATTAAAACAATTAAAATATATACAGCAATGCGTGGTTAAATACTCTCTGGGAACAGAGACACATAACAATCCTCATAGTATTCAATAAGGATAAGCTACAAATTACTACTTAACTGAAATATATTAACCAAGATCACTCATGCTACGGTAGCTTCCATATTTTCTCTGTCATGAACAAGACGAGGGCAAAAGTAAATACAATTTATATACATTATTCTCTATTCTGAACTAAAAAGGACATGAGAAAATTCCATTTATTATTATACCTTATTGGAAATATTTCATAATAATTAATAATAATAAATAAGTTGTTATTTCACCCTTGTTAGGCCACATATGGAATATGCATATATTGCCACATATGGAGTTTATCGGGCCCAGCGGATGAAACGTGTACTCGCGAACTCGAGAAAGTGTAGCGCTAGGCGATACGTTTTCTAAAAAAGTGGTATGATAAAAAAGTGGTATGATGACGCAAATATTCTCAGACGCAGGTTGGGAATCCTTGGAAGTAAGGAGATTAGAAGCTAGGCTGCGATTGCATGATGAATTAAGAGAAAGTACATTTCCGAAATACGTGAATGGTATGATTCGACCCCCTTCTGCTACTTCGACCGATCCGACAATGAGCGTAAAATAAGGGAAATAGATGCGAGGACAAGTCATTTTAGGGATTAAATATTTACTAAATAAGCTGAAGAAGGTAAGTTGAACGCTTGGTGTTTACACCCCCTGCCACCCGCCGAAAGTCGGCTTGCGGGGTATTTATGTAGATGAAGATGTAAATAATTAAGTCAATATTAAAGTGCCATTAAATAATTAATTACAGGTTCGAAAGAGGTACGAGCTGAATTACTGGCAAAAGAAGCTCGTTGGTCAGTTAAAGTGGTCCTTTTATCACTCGAAGATTAAAAATGAAAGAACAATAATGCTTCGGCCCAAGGGTTTCAATTTTGATAGCGTTCGTATTCCCTCCAAGAATCTACGTCACAAGCGATTCGTATCATCGCAGAGAGATCGCAGCACGATCGCGCCATTTAGGACTTCCCGCCGCGAAAGGAGGGGTGTCGGGGGAGAGGGGAACGGAGGGGAAGGACCCGGCGCTCAACGGTCATTGACTCCTCCACAACAAGGAACGTCTACCGCATCACATGGGTTTAAGCTCCGTCTTATCGTCACGTTAAAACGAGGAAATTCGTCGAAATCTGGAATTAATTTTGGTGGTTCAAATTTTTCGTGAAGGAAGGAATCTGCGGGTCTGCGCAGAAAGTATCTGTGGTCTGTACTCGGTGAACTGTATATTCGGTGTTTGAGTGTGCTCAGCTGACTGCGGTCGACAACCTCGGCGAAGACGTCTTTCCTCGAAATGTGTGCGAAGTGTGCGTGTGGCCAGTGTGTGAGGGACCGGAAGGAATAGCCGTGGGAGGGGACACGCTTCCGGTATGAGTGCAAAGTGTCCGGAGGAGATGGGCAGGCACACCGAGGCGGACGGGTGAGTCCCCACAAAAGTGAACGTTTTGCAGCACGACCCTTTCAATAGGAGCGACACAATTAGTAAACAATGAAATAACCTGCGGTTCCCATTTCCCTTCCGACGTCCTCCGGAGAAATCCCGGCGACGAGAGGAGACGTTGCCGACGGCCGTTTATTAATTAGCGAGTGCCGTCCCGGCGCTCGAAATTTCCGAATTCGAACCGTTAAAGCGCCCAAATTCGTGTTCGATCGATCCCGTACAGTTAACTCTGCAGACCGAAAATCATTTTGATAAAGACCGGTGCTCTATTTCCGTATCGCAAAAATTCTTTTCCTTTTTGCGGAAGTTCCTCGGCAGACTTTCTGCTACGGTATTTCCTGGTGTCATCTTCCGAGAGGCAAATTCAAAACTGCATTGCGCCGCTCAAACGTTGTTTCATCATTTAGAAAAAAGTACACAAATTACTGCAATTTCAGAGGGAATTTTGGAAAATCGACTCGACCAAGCGATGTTTCATCATTTAGAAAAAAGTACACACATTCCTGCAATTTCAGTGGGAATTTTGGAAAATCGACGCGAAAACTACATTCGGTGTTGGGCATGTTATTTTTTTCTCGATCATTTCTTTTCGAAGTGGCTGAATGATATCTTCGTCGATTATTTAGAAAATAAGAAACCGCTAGTCTAAATAATCGTGAATTTGATGATGTAATACGTAATCTTTGGGTATTTGTCGAATTATGATTCATGTTCAGTACACGATTATTGTAATAATCGACATCTTATAATAAGCATTTAGGATGTTTTAGGTTCGTTGAATGAAATTTAGAAAACACGTTTCATCGGATGGGATGAACGAGCACATCGGATATGAAATCGCAAAGGTGAGGTTATTCTATTATAATAGAATAACCTCAAATCGTGAGGTTATTCTATTATATTTGAGTATTTTTATCTTAGGTTGCGTACACATCTTCTCCACATTACTAAGTCTCACCATCTCATTAAACTGTGTTCATCATCGCCGCTTTTTGAGTCACTCGGTATCGAACCCGCGATCTCTGTAATCGGAAGACACTCCTACGCTAAGACTGAAGTCTTTCCATACCTTCTAGACGAGGGGTATTCATTCTTTTTTATGCACCTTGTCCTTTATTTGCCTAACATAAACTTCACTAGCGCCCCCTTCCCTACAAAAATAAAATCTGAAGCGAATAAATAATAAAAGTTTTTATCGATACGTATTACTCTTCATTTTTCACTTTTTCAACAAGCGTGTTTTGCTAATTAAGTATTTCAACCTATGAGAGCCTTATCTCTTTCAAAACGCCCCGGGGGACTACGATGTGGTCCCCGGTTAAGACCATTCTTCTAGACTGATGGACCCTCTGGAGAAAGTTCTTCCGAATGTCTCTTCAACATCTTGAAGTCCAATTAATAAATTTAAGTATGCAGTAGTATACGTCGTACATTTCTTTTTTTTTGTTGACATTTCCTCTAATTTTGCGGAAACAATTTTTACGTCATTTTAACGCATACGAATCTTCTGTCTTCATGCACATATTCAAGATATATATTACCCGCTGATAATGATGGAAATTGTAAAAATACGAAGATAGGCAAACTTTTACGTTAAACGACATTTTCTGAGATTGATTTATATTACTTAAACCCGGACAAACACATTGTATCTCAAGGTGTAGTGCAGTGATGTCATAATACACAATTCACGGGGAAATAACGACAGGCGAACGACATTTCGTACGTTAGCTGAGGCTGTTTGTTGTGATGGGGATCGCCCCAAGGCTTTCCGGCGCCCCAATGCAATTTCATATAAAAGCTTCCCCTTCTCCAGCTTTCAACACGAATTGGGAAAGCAGAACGCTACTCAAGATGCCTAGAATCGTCTCTGCTTTGGGTCGCTAGTGAAAAGTGATCCCACGAAGAGAAAAAATAACATTCAATAAAAGTAAGCTCAAAAACATCACACCAGTTAAATCTTATATCTCGCCTGATAATAGTAAAATTTGCAGTAGCAGCACATTCAGTTCAGTGGTGTAGTTAACGGGTGGGGAATTCCCAGTATAAGGTGATCATCTGCTGTTATTTCCAGAATTATTCATCTGGGATCCAGGAGTAGGATCGTATAACAAAGAGAAGGATTGTTAATTTCAATTGCATCTCTTTGAGTCTCTTCAAAAATTAGACTTCATCATGAGATAATCGTAATGTAACAGAGCTTTTTTCACCAATTTGCAAACCCATCTTTACAATTTGTCAATAGATATGTTTCATTCTAGATTTCGTAATTTGTTTTTTTTTTGTATTTCTGTTACCCCACAAATTCCTTTTCGATCCGTTTTACTTCTTTAGCTTTTCATTCTCAATAATTTCTCGATTACTTCTCATCATCTAGTATATTTTACTCTGATATGTTCTATTTATCCTATTTAAGTAATATCGCAACGGATTATTACATTTAAAAGAACGATTTCATATGGATTTAAGAGCGCTCGTCAATGACCATGAGACGATCATTACTTAGATCAATACAAGTAAAGACAACTTTCAATATAGCTGCACCCGTAGCGTTTTACAGGTCGGAAGCAACCAAACCGAGGGGAAGCTAAATTTTCGTTAGGGATAGTTTAAAATGTACATTTTGCAGTATAGAAAACGTAATTTCTTTTATTGTTTCCTGCGGTCACCTCCATTCTGATTGCAGATGGAGAAACTGCACGGAGAGAATGCGTTAGAAGCTTTTGGAGTAAAATAATTGCGAAAGTTTTATGTAAAAAAAGGGGGAAAGAAGGCGCGGATTTCGAAGTTTGGGAAAAATGAGTGGAATTCGGGAACAAATTATACGAAATAGTGGCGACAACGTATGGAGAAGGAGAGGAAGGGTTGGAGAAAGTCGGATGCTGGCAGAGAATGTGGTGGAGAGAATGAGTTGCAGGGAAGTAAGCACGGCCTGGAATTATTAGAGGACAGCAGCTATGAGACGTATCTACAAGTAGTTGGTTCCTCTTGTACGAGGCTCATTCGTACCGACATGTATTCGTCATTGATTTAACTTGTCATGATGAGCAGTAACGGGATGTTCAAAACCCTCAACCAAAAACATAACTAAAAATGATAAATTTCCTCCTAAAAAGTTAATTCTCGTTAAAAGAACGCTACTATCTATAAATTAGAATAATTTATCGATATTAAATCAATAATTATATCACCAATTCGATGTATATAATACTTATCAGTTTACAAGTATCTCTTTCTGTTTTCTTTCGGGAATCAACCACCAATCTTTTATTTGTATCTGAATTGTTATGAAAATAACATTATTAAGGAGAGAAGAATAACTTAATAGGATGTAAATTATACTCACTATTAAAATAAGATCATCTGGAAAGAATATGGCAGCACGAAACACTTTAAAATGTTATAATTTTCGTCCCTTCCGATGTATGAATTTCTCTAATTAATGTACCCACTCGTGAAATTCCTACGGCATAGCTACCAAACTGTTTCATATTTTTACAAATACAGTGTTGCGCACTGAATAGCGTCAATTAGTATTTATGGTTAAAATTTTGGTATAACTAACTCCGTCTTTTATTGAAACAAAACTTATTCTTGTTACATGGAACATTCCTTTGGAGCTTTTAAATGGAAATAAAAGTTTGAACTTTATCACGAAACTACTATTTGCGTGTATTATATTATTACATTATATCGCTAACGAAAATAAAATATTAAATGCAAAATTTCTTTTTGGTCGTAGTAAAAATCATAAGATATCTATTTCATCTCCCTTGCCAGCATTGATCTGATCAATTTCTCGCATTTGTATTTCCAAGAAAGTATTAAATTTATATTATTTAATTGATGGTTTTACTAGGAATCACACTTAGTAACCTTGCATTTAACCTTTTGCTCTGCAGTGTCTTCGAATATTTGTCGAGCACGGACGCTTGTCTTGGCTTTCTCATCTCCACTATATTTTGATTGCACGAGAAATTCGTGCTTCAAAAATAACTGTCTTTCATGAGTTAAGCAATGCAATCGCGTCGCTTTGGAATTCGTCCAAATGGCACGCAAAGCTTTAGATTCCAAATCAAATAATCCAGTTGTTGAAACAGCAAAGCTTTGCAGTTTTATTAGTGGTGACACTGCAATAAACATTAATATATTAGGTGTAATATAGTAAACTGTGATACATTTTTGTAACGTACTTTTACCAATTCCGAATATAACCATGAATCTTCACCTTCAGATGTTCTGTATTCAGCGTTTCGTAGAGTATCACCTAATCGTTCGCACTCATCTGAATTCGTCAACCGTTGCGTCAAACTTCTGGAGCTCTCTAACTGCTGACGTTATAAAATCAAGTACGTTACGTTAGTGTGATAGACATTTAAATTCTTTACTTCTGTCTGTCCTTTTTTTGGTTTCATAACTCCGTATTCAGCTCTACTAAAATTTAGTAATCTTATGATTATTTTCCTGATAAGAATTTTATTACTTTTCAAATATTTGCAATAACAACATATTTTAATTGAGAGCACCGATGAAAGTCCCTAAGATTCATCTTAGAAATATACTATTAGTTTTATTTTGAAAACGTTTTTAAATCAGGATATTCAACTTAAATGACCCTATGCCACGTTACTCATTAATTCAGAATTTCTTTACTATTAATTTTGTACTGAGATTGTTTATTGTGTTTCTAAGGCATGCATCGAACTATAGATAACGATTTATGGCCAACTCTACGTTTAAAGATCATTTGAACTGAGGTATAAAATAAACTGAACATACCAAAATTTCAGAGATACTCTGGTAACTCCTACATTGACGTGGCCTCCATCTCATGGAAGGCAAAAGAAGGAACAGTTCCTCAGCAAACGTCTTCAACGGAAGCGAAGAATCCTTGTATTTCATCAAAATCTCAGTTTTATTCTTTGTCCTAATTTCATAAATTCGTTCGAATTCATTTTTGCCATCAAAATCGTTACTCGCTTTGCTACGTATTACGATATTAGATACAACTCGATGGTAAATGGAAAGTCACACCTGGGACTTTCTGGTAAATAAAATATAATCTATTAGCTGACATTTAACTTCATTTATTAATGTATTAACTTCAACGGCTGTTGAAAGGTTATTGCGTTTCTCTGTATTTAAGTACTGCGTTTATTCTCTATTTTACTGGATAATCTTGTATAATTATATCGAGGTTATATTTATTAATTTATTNTGATATGTTCTATTTATCCTATTTAAGTAATATCGCAACGGATTATTACATTTAAAAGAACGATTTCATATGGATTTAAGAGCGCTCGTCAATGACCATGAGACGATCATTACTTAGATCAATACAAGTAAAGACAACTTTCAATATAGCTGCACCCGTAGCGTTTTACAGGTCGGAAGCAACCAAACCGAGGGGAAGCTAAATTTTCGTTAGGGATAGTTTAAAATGTACATTTTGCAGTATAGAAAACGTAATTTCTTTTATTGTTTCCTGCGGTCACCTCCATTCTGATTGCAGATGGAGAAACTGCACGGAGAGAATGCGTTAGAAGCTTTTGGAGTAAAATAATTGCGAAAGTTTTATGTAAAAAAAGGGGGAAAGAAGGCGCGGATTTCGAAGTTTGGGAAAAATGAGTGGAATTCGGGAACAAATTATACGAAATAGTGGCGACAACGTATGGAGAAGGAGAGGAAGGGTTGGAGAAAGTCGGATGCTGGCAGAGAATGTGGTGGAGAGAATGAGTTGCAGGGAAGTAAGCACGGCCTGGAATTATTAGAGGACAGCAGCTATGAGACGTATCTACAAGTAGTTGGTTCCTCTTGTACGAGGCTCATTCGTACCGACATGTATTCGTCATTGATTTAACTTGTCATGATGAGCAGTAACGGGATGTTCAAAACCCTCAACCAAAAACATAACTAAAAATGATAAATTTCCTCCTAAAAAGTTAATTCTCGTTAAAAGATCGCTACTATCTATAAATTAGAATAATTTATCGATATTAAATCAATAATTATATCACCAATTCGATGTATATAATACTTATCAGTTTACAAGTATCTCTTTCTGTTTTCTTTCGGGAATCAACCACCAATCTTTTATTTGTATCTGAATTGTTATGAAAATAACATTATTAAGGAGAGAAGAATAACTTAATAGGATGTAAATTATACTCACTATTAAAATAAGATCATCTGGAAAGAATATGGCATCACGAAACACTTTAAAATCTTATACTTTTCGTCCCTTCCGATGTATGAATTTCTCTAATTAATGTACCCACTCGTGAAATTCCTACGGCATAGCTACCAAACTGTTTCATATTTTTACAAATACAGTGTTGCGCACTGAATAGCGTCAATTAGTATTTATGGTTAAAATTTTGGTATAACTAACTCCGTCTTTTATTGAAACAAAACTTATTCTTGTTACATGGAACATTCCTTTGGAGCTTTTAAATGGAAATAAAAGTTTGAACTTTATCACGAAACTACTATTTGCGTGTATTATATTATTACATTATATCGCTAACGAAAATAAAATATTAAATGCAAAATTTCTTTTTGGTCGTAGTAAAAATCATAAGATATCTATTTCATCTCCCTTGCCAGCATTGATCTGATCAATTTCTCGCATTTGTATTTCCAAGAAAGTATTAAATTTATATTATTTAATTGATGGTTTTACTAGGAATCACACTTAGTAACCTTGCATTTAACCTTTTGCTCTGCAGTGTCTTCGAATATTTGTCGAGCACGGACGCTTGTCTTGGCTTTCTCATCTCCACTATATTTTGATTGCACGAGAAATTCGTGCTTCAAAAATAACTGTCTTTCATGAGTTGAGCAATGCAATCGCGTCGCTTTGGAATTCGTCCAAATGGCACGCAAAGGTTTAGATTCCAAATCAAATAATCCAGTTGTTGAAACAGCAAAGCTTTGCAGTTTTATTAGTGGTGACACTGCAATAAACATTAATATATTAGGTGTAATATAGTAAACTGTGATACATTTTTGTAACGTACTTTTACCAATTCCGAATATAACCATGAATCTTCACCTTCAGATGTTCTGTATTCAGCGTTTCGTAGAGTATCACCTAATCGTTCGCACTCATCTGAATTCGTCAACCGTTGCGTCAAACTTCTGGAGCTCTCTAACTGCTGACGTTATAAAATCAAGTACGTTACGTTAGTGTGATAGACATTTAAATTCTTTACTTCTGTCTGTCCTTTTTTTGGTTTCATAACTCCGTATTCAGCTCTACTAAAATTTAGTAATCTTATGATTATTTTCCTGATAAGAATTTTATTACTTTTCAAATATTTGCAATAACAACATATTTTAATTGAGAGCACCGATGAAAGTCCCTAAGATTCATCTTAGAAATATACTATTAGTTTTATTTTGAAAACGTTTTTAAATCAGGATATTCAACTTAAATGACCCTATGCCACGTTACTCATTAATTCAGAATTTCTTTACTATTAATTTTGTACTGAGATTGTTTATTGTGTTTCTAAGGCATGCATCGAACTATAGATAACGATTTATGGCCAACTCTACGTTTAAAGATCATTTGAACTGAGGTATAAAATAAACTGAACATACCAATTAGATTTCAATAGATACAATAGATGGTCTAACATATTCTTATTCTTTTACCAAAATTATTCTTGTTTCGAATCAAAAGGACTCGGAAATACTCCCATAAGAAATACACGCGGAGTTCTTTCTTACCGTTTGTAGGTTTCATTTCTTCTGAAGACTTCAATTTGAAGTAGTGGTCCTATAAAATCGAAATTAGTACTAAAAGAAGGAAAATCGAAGAAAAATTATTTTGGTAATAGAATGTCGGTTTAAATTCAAATTGCTAGAATTCAGACAAAATAACGGAAAATTTTGTAGTAGTTGTGGACAACCTGACGGCCAAGGCGATTTTTGTATCCGAGAACGTGCACTTTCCAGTAAGAATACGCAGGTTTTTAGACCCATATAAATGCGATTCCAGCGATTACAATTTGGAGGAACAACACAGAGGAACAGACTCACGACCATTTAGGAGTATTTCTTAACCATCCTAATTTACCAAAGAACTGTAATTTTGGTTTGTTACGATCAAGGAGGCGAGAAAACATCAAGATATTTATCAGTGAGGCGAGAATAGGGAAAACCTTTGGGAAAACTACAGATTTTTGGCAAAAATAAGACGTATAGACCTACAAAGAAAATTCTATTGTGTGAGTTCAGGTAGTTCAGTGAAGCATAGTAGGAAAGCATTGCAGAGTGTCCAATAAAATTTTGTAATGTTATTTTTCAAGGGTTCTGTTTATATTTCTAGCTTCAGATATTGTGATGGATATTTATTAAGAAGAAGTTTTACCTTTGAATGTTCAAAATGACCAGATATATACAGCAACAATTTGTTTCTTTAAATTAGTTAAATTTAGTTCCATCCTTCTCGACAGAGAAATTCACTAGTATGTGTAGTAAATACCCAATTTATAGTAGAAGAAATTCCGTTTTCGCTAATAAAATTATTGTTACAATAATTTGTAGACGCGCGCAAACAAATTGCTTCTTATTTTTCAGTAAACTGTTTTACTAACTATTAATATTTTGCGAGCTGTGGAAATGCCAAAAAATTCTGCAAAGGGAATACTTTTGGGTATGACAGAGCTGTTCCGCGATGCCGACCTAAAATAGCTTTCAAAAGGGGCATCTTGAAGATATTCGGCGAATTTTACGGACTCGAAAATTTTCTATTCATTTTTTATATAATTTTAGCAGGAAAAAAATCTGGAAAACCATTTTTCTTATCTTTTTTGTCAATTCTCGCTCATGTTGTATCATCGAAAAGGTTTAGCTTGTCTCTTGGATGAGAGACGTGGTAGCTTTCATCACCGATGACTCATCTGGAGAAACTTTTCCCAGTCTTGGCGGAACGTTTGGTGGCCGTACCTCATTGACGAGTTTGAAGTAGAGGATCTCATCTCTTTAAAATAACATAGATTCAATGTAAATAGGTGTAATAGATTTAATTTAACGTCACTTAAACACATAAGTAACAACCACGCTGCTCCTTTTCGGTTAGTTAAAGTACGCTAGTGGTTACTTTTGCCAGCAGTATTCCTTTAATAATTTCTTATTCATGCACACTTTTTTCTCCAATACATTCATATTTCTCTTCGTAAATTTACTTTTATCCTATTGGATGTCTCTTAATTAAAAGTTAACCCGAAAACGGCTATTTACCGCCCATTCTCTCCCTTGAGTACATACTTTCACACTCTCACCAAACACCATTATGCCCTTCTATTTTCTGTCCGTACTTCCCATATATCGAAACAAACTTAAAAATCCCCGTCATTATAGTTTAAATATATTCTTTATCCAAACGTAAATATATTCGGCATCGTTACGCTCGCTGTATAAATTCAGGTTTATCAATTTTCGTAATAAATATTTGGTGCAAATCGATTAAACTTTTCCATATTGATAAGCTATGAAAAACATCGTTTATGAATAATTCATCTCCGATAATATACCTTTCTCGCATCTTTAAAGTATTTCTTATTTTCCTTGCTTTATTGTCTGCACAGAAACGTCAAGAGGATAAAATGAGTCTTTAGGCCAAGATTACAACTTATAAAAGTAAAAACACAACTGCCCTCGTTTTATGGGAAAATATTCGCACCATATATTTGGTTTTATTTGTGATCCTTTAATTCTTTAGTGTTCCGAACGTATCCGTCAATCTTTTATCAATAAAATTGGCCAAAATTTTAAGTGAGATCACCCTGTTTCGACGTTTTACGCTATATTAAGCGACTAGATTCCTCTCGTACCATGGATTAAATTCTATGCGAAATTCTCATGCATTCTAAGTATCGTGTCATATCCTAAGAAATTATGTAATTTGCCAACATCGCCCTTCCATACACTGAAAGGCAGTTTGCATGGTATTAATATAGATGTAGATGAGCTTATCCTCAGTTGCGATCGACCGCGCTGACGATATTTTTATTTCGATCGATATCGACACTGTCCTATATTTCTACTTTCGTTGCTGCCCTGTACAGTTCAAGAAAATACAAGTTATCCATTATCTTCTCTTTCTCCGACTGCTCTTAGGTGTACACTATATATTTACACTCTCTCCAAAATTCGAAATTTCTTTCGGTCTTGTGCCGCTAAGTTTTCTGCGGTTTAGCACTTCCAAGATTCTCCTGAAGTAATTTCTGCAGAAGTATGACTCTTCTATGAGTCAATCTTATTGTGTTGATTTTGGATTTACAGATTAATAAATTATGGAATAATTTATTAGGAAGCAACTGTATGAGTTTGCGCAATGCATCAATTCTTCCAGCGATTCATCAGTTTGCTTCTTACCGGTCGAGAATTTTGAAACATTTTGGGTTGCATCACCAAGTAAGTGTGAAATAAGAGGATTGCCCAATTAGGAAATACGTTTTAAAGTATCTCCGGTGCGATATTTGCTTCCTGTGTATCTATATCGCAAAAACGCGGCAGTTAAAAATACTAAAAAATTTCTCATTATCAAATCGTCAAATTTCCGGCAAACGGTGATTAGCAGACGTTTTAGATTAGAGTCGAAATTTTCTTTTCCTTGCTCATCATATTCGTCATTTATCTTCCCTATGTTATTTCACTTTTTAGGCGAATTGTATTACGTCGTATTATGATACATTCTTTCTGTTTATTTACCGCTGTTTTTACAAATGGAGATAAATTAATCGAATTGGCAGTTACGTATCACTATGGAAAAGATCAATTCCAAATGTTTCTATTTAACACTCAAGTGTCGAGACGTAATTTGTGTAACCTTTTGTAAGGTTTCATCTTATGTGAATGATTTTTGTACTCAACTTCGATGTAACAATAAGTCCAAGTTAACCTTCTGCTGAAACGATAGCTGGATCAAATGAGACGGCTCATCTTCCGAACCTTTATACTAATTGTTTCAGACCTTTTTCCTTCTATGACACACGTATGAACTCAAGTTTTGCGGCACGCTATACCAGAATAGTGTATATTTCAATCTAAATTCGAGTAGAAAAAGAAAATCCCTAGTTGAGGAGTAAAACATTTTAGAATCATCCGAAAGAACGCTTGACGAAAAAAATACTGCAAAATGCAACGCTCGTGTATGCGGAATTAAAAATATATGTCACTCCGGAACATTTCGCGGTACACTAAAAGCTTAGTCACCTACGTCGGTAGGAAAGCCCGATGCTATGGAACGATGATGCTCTCCTAGGATGAAAGTCTTTTACTATTGCATCCTAGGAATCGTCACCTTATAAATGCGCTGTCGATTGTTGCATCAGATTGCGGTGATAAAGATTCGATCGGAATGAAATTCCCAAGCGCGAGTCATAATTTGAGGAGATTTGCCTTTGTTGTTGCTGAGGGGGCAATAGCCTTTGGCGCGCGGCCTTGCCTCCACCCCTCCCCTACTACCCCTCCCTTCCATACTTCCCCTCCCTCCGCTGCTTCCCCTCCCCTCCATTACTTTCCCCTCCCCTCCCTTACTTTCCCCTCTCCTCCCTAACTTTCTCCTCCCCTCCACTACTTCCCTTCCACTACTATGGGAGCACTTCCGTAGAGCACGCGCGCTTCGAAATTCTTCTCTTATGCAAGATTAAAAATAGCTAACTTCGGCAAAATACGTAAGCGCTAAAAATGGCTCGCATTAACATATGTATTGATATTTTCATGTTGAAGAGATGAGAGAGTTGCCTTTTAATTGTTATACATACGGATCGAGCTTCGAAAAATCTTCTGAAAAAATCACCGCTCTTTATTTTCCCTGCAATTTTTGTCCCAACGGAAGATTATGATCCTGAAACTTGACATCGGCACCCTCTTTAAGATAATTTTCATTGATTTTTTTTAGATTTATCTCTCTTTTAAAGGAAAAGAAATAACATATCGTTAAAACGAGGGAAACAGTGCATGGCGATATGAAGGATTCTCATTTAGAGGTGTAAAAGGAATGGACAAAAAACGGTAGAAAGAACGGAAACTTGAGAATGATGACGTAGAGGATAGAGAAAAATGATTAGTTAGGGTTTAATGACATTATCGGCGGATAAAATTTCGACCGGAGGATTAAAAGAAAAAAGAATTGAAATACATCAATTTCATATCTAATGCGACTTTTTCTCACTATATGCATTCATTTCAGGCGTCTTTTATTTATTTTATTTGTAATACATTTCCGTCGACGTTAGACGCTGAGTCGGGTGGCGACGCTAATTTACACTAAATTGACAACTAATACAAACAGTGTTTCTATATCTTACATACATATCTACCAAAATTAGTCATGCAGATCTTAGCCTATCGTTATTCACAAACTACTCTATTATTATAGTTGCAATTTAATTCGCTATGAGTTACATCTACAAAAATCACTACAGTAACGATACAATTGATACATTTTACCAATGTGCACACAAACACAATATATCATTACGTAATATGCGCTTTGATTTTAGGGTATTTTTGCTTGTGGTTACTGAATTTATTATAATTATCTCATTTATGTGAATTATGAAGTAAGTGGTACGATTAATGATTGATGAATATCAGAGTGATACCCTGGGGTACGCGTCCACGGTTATATTTTGCAGAGGATCCAAGATGCTCCTACAAAAGGTTAACGAAAAATTTAATCAGGAGTTAAATAGGGCTTAGTGTCGTATAAAATTAACTTTGGACTATAAAACTAACTTTGCGTATCTAAGAGAAAATCCACGATAAGAAATGAAGCAATAAAAATACATTTGACAAATTTCCATAAATATATTTTTCACCCGACTGGTTTCTGCTCAGATCGGCTATCATCAAGTGAGGAAGTTATTCACAAAAAGACTTAGATAGGGGAAAAGGATTGAGGAGTGGGAAGATAAGAGGGAACTGGGAGCAGGGGAAGCGAACATGCAGAAGGAAGCGTTGAGAGAAGCGGGTGGTTCCAAGGGTTTGGGAATTATGCCTGAGGAGCGGGAGCCATTCGGGGGTAAGGGTTGGGCTCATCTCGGAGAGCGTTCTTTGGGTGGGTACAAAGGAGTAATGGAAAGTATGGTACTGGAATAGTTTCGTTAAGGACATTCTCCAAAGCAGAGGGATATCATTTGCTTATAGTTTCAGATTTTACCTTTACATTTACATTGGTGCCCCGCAATTTCTTTAGGTTTGTTTAATCTTCGGAGAAATTTTATTTTTTTAGAGACATTTTATCTTTTCGATGCAAAGATATGAAAATGCTGAATATACCAGCCACGATAGCGGAGTGGTTCGTGTACTAGCGCGCCAAACCAAAGGTTCCGGGTTCGAGTCCAGGATAATAGGATTTTTCCTGTTTGGGAATAGTTGTTTGTATTGGTAATAAATATTAAAATGGATGTAATTGGGGTCTAGATATTAAAATGGATGTAATTGCTGTTTCCACTATATAAATAATAATTACATAACGTGTAATAGTGTCTTAATATTAATACGCACTGAAGGTTATAAAACGAATGATTTGAAGTGACCAGGGCCTTCTTCAGATGGGCGCAAATGAATCTGCCCTGATTTTATCTTGCTAGAGGAGGCAGAAGAATATTTTTTAATTTCTACTTTATCTATTGGAAATCTTGTATAGACCTGAGTCAGTAGCTCTTGCTTCTACGAAAGAGGCTACATTGGATTACCCTATATTTTTTGTGGCGCCTAGAACTTTTCATGATACACCAGTTTGCACTGATTGAATAGATTTGCGATCCTTGAAAATGAGAACTATAAATATATTTGCGGTCAATTATGTCAAATACAATACTTATTTCCCTCTTTGATTTATATCTGTAACAGGAAATGGTGAAATCACTAATACGCTTTTCAAATTTATAGAAATCGAAATTTGATTTAATAAGTCTTCACAAAATTACGCTTGCGTGATGATTCTTTTTAAGCAAATATTAAGGGCGACGATAATACTTTGCGCTTCCGCGCGGCCAATATTCGGAAGATGTCCATGCCGAGAATATTTAGTTCGTACGATAATGTGCCTTTAAGGGAAAAAAGGGTTGTGAAGCCACGTCCACGTAGGTGACTGTAGACAGCGTGGTGGGGCAGTGGTGAGTGGTGTCAAAAAGGAAGTTTGTACGATAAAATTGCCGAGAGGGATGGAAGCCCGAGCAGGACGAAGTTGTCCAGCCCATTTAGAGAAAGAAGTTGTGAATTGCATGACAAATTGGTTCTCTTAGAGCTATGTTTATTGGACGACGCGAATACGTAACCGATTCGTCCATTTCCTTTCCATTATAAAATGGTCAATGAATGATTAGCGAATGGAACGATTTCCAAAGTGTTCTATTTCCTAAATATCCTTTGCGAGCTCATTTCGTGGACGCTAATTTGCCCTGAGCTGACGCACTCGTACAAGAATTACTCTTCGCCGCAGTGCGGTTTACGATGCTTATTTTTCTTCGGGCGGCTCCTTATTGGTTGCTTTCCTTCTCTTGGATAAAAATTTAGATGTTACATCTTTTTAATCCGTCAAAGACAGAAGAAATGCTCACAATCACCGTCTTGGGCTAAATTGGAAACTTCGGATTAAAGAACTTGATACCTGGGTTCTATAATCGTTATTAGTGGATTAGACGCTGCAGATAGGTCCAATTGACAGCGCGTAAAGTAAAGAAGATACGCATGAATAACTGTAATATATAAAAAGTAATACTAATTTTTACGGTAAGGTGGAAACGCATCACCTACCGGGCTTTTATCCAAAATGGAGGGAAACCCCTCGGAAAACCTCCCTTAGAGATCTATTTCTATTCTCTATTTGGAAATCTATTTTTATGTCTGTAAAGGCCCGGGTTCGAACCCAGGAGCACAAAATACGTTTCCATAAGAGATGTATGTAAATTACGTTTTCATAACTTGCAGAGGTTGTTTCTTTTACAAAATTAAATTGGAAACAATGGTCCTACGAAATTGAGACAAGTGTCTAAAGAA
>KZ308700.1:324805-365808 GCA_000376725.2 Ladona fulva | reverse complement strand
AAATAAGTTATATGATAAGAAATATATTGATTTTTTATGTTCTTACGTCCGAATTTTTTGTGCTTAGGAGGACCAGATATATACGATAATAGATATATTTTTGAAATAAATTAAGTCTCATCATGCTTGACGGGGGCGTTTACTAGTCATAAATAAAAATAATGCACAATGAAGACTTTATGGACTCAACTCTTCTGTTGTGGGTAATTTCTTACTTGTTAGGGCGACTTCTTTTCTCTTTGCTCATTGAACGTAGTAACGTATGAATATTTTTAGTTAAGTAGTGAATACGCTTAAATTACCTCATTATGGCTTGTATCCAGTTTATCTATTTTCTCAAGGAAGATCAGAAAGACTTAATATTCCCAATTAAAACTTAACAAGTAATCCAAGCATTTCTTTTAAACCATTCCTCTAAATTGCTTTTAAAAGAAGAGGTTGAGTCATAAGATCCATAAATGAATTTTGAAATTGTAAGTTCTAGTTATCGTATCATGCCCAATGTATCTCTTTGCTTTTAATGACAGATTTCGCTCAATTAAAGGAAGACGGTCCTATTAAAAGAGAGGTTGATCTAGGCTGTAGTGATTGATTTCAAGGCGAAATCACAGGATAGGTGAAAATTATGTGGTAATTTTCCCAACCAAAATTGGAGATTAAAGCTAGTAAAACCATCCGATCCGAGCAATGCTTCTTTATCATATATGTAGTAACAAAAATAGCATTACGTGCTAGGCTACTTTTTACTCCTTTATTTTAAATTACTTCCTAAAGTTGTTCTTACAATCTTAAATTAAACTGCTACTACACTAGGGTACTATTATATTATATCATACTAGGGTACAGGGGGTGAATCGGACCAGCGGGTGAACAGGAACGATTTTCAAAAAGAGCCTCTAATTTTGAAACGGCAATGCTGAGACTGACAGCGTTACACGCAATGCTTTTATCGTAACCTTATCCTGCTGACAGACTCAAAAGTAGAACATTTCGGTAAGTAAGTAGTGTACTCTAGTAAGTAGTATACTATTTCCTACTCTACTGCAGTTGGAACGTAAATAGATATGCAACTGATATTTTTAAATCATTTTTTACTCTTTATTTTGAAAGAGCTATAACACCGAATACTGACGTCCCAGCCGTGATCGAAGAGGCTAAGTAACGATGGCAGAGAAAAAAAAAGGAATGCTAGATACATTTCCAGAAACTTATTCCATGAATCATTTTCAGACAGGGAAGACAGTCTTGAAAATGGGAAAATGACAGGTGATGACACACTTTGTGTGTTCTGCTCTAAGTCTTATAATTGTCCGAATTTATAACATTTTGGAGATTGGATAAAGTGCATAATATATTTGGTATCATTTGGTTGGTATCATGCGGAGGTGCGGAAGGACTTAAGAAATTTACTTGCAATAAATTTGTTTAATTATTTGAAGTAAATGTGTATGTTTCAATTTAAACTTTATGCTTGAATACAACTATCGTCAAAAGATTTCCAGGCCATATTAAATTGTTACAAATTATAAAAATATTGTAAATTTATAATTTTTAGTCATAAAATTGTAGAAAATCCTCTAATCTATGCATCGATATTTTGGTCCCATTCAGTTTCTCAAGTGGTTCTATCCCCTCTCCAAACGTCGGGCGAATAGGACCGTGCGGTCACTTCAACAATTCGTTCCAGCATTGTACACTTCAAAAGCAATCAGCCTGCAATTTACATTTAAAACTAAACAAGTATCAGGTCTTCCGTTGGTTATAACTTTAGAAACTTTTCAGTTATACAGACGCAGAAATCGACGATTTTCCTTTTCGTGGTCCGATTCACTCCCATTTACCATAATCAAACACCTCTCCATTACATTACATTATTATTACCATTACAGCAGAAATCTGTAACTCACCACAGTTTGATCACTTATTGAATCTCAGAAAATAATATTAGCAACGAATTCACCGAATAGCTTTCATTTCGATTGAGACAATCGTGAAATTAATGCTAAAAATATTCTACCGGCTTTTCAAAATAAGTGATGATTCGTTCGTTACATGAAACGGTACGAATTTCTTAGAAAGAGACCTCTTTAAAATGCTGGAAAATTCTTGGAGAATCGAAAATAGAAGAGCTTCGGTCATCTCTTCTTCGAAACACTTTTGATGGGTTTCTAGCGAGGTGCTAAAAAGGCGCAGCATTTCTAAATGACTAATTGAAGTTTCAAAGGCGATTGAACTATCTCATAAGTAGCACATTAAGAATACCATGTGGGTTATTATTTTTTACATTTCTGTGTTTCACTACACTGTTGTTGTTACTACACTTACTGTGTAGAAAATGTAATATTCGTTTCACAATAGTTTTTTCAGAGATAGTGGGGCAGTGGTGAGTGGTGTCAAAAAGGAAGTTTGTACGATAAAATTGCCGAGAGGGATGGACGCCCGAGCAGGACGAAGTTGTCCAGCCCATNTCAGAGATAGTTGATAAAAATATTAATTTGCATTTAGTTTGCTGTTGCTGTTAAGAAAAAAGAATGGTAAATTAAGAAGTTACGAAAATATTTTTTCGACCACAGAAATTGTTTTGCGATCAGTAACCACTTGATTGACGCGTTAGATTTAAAACACTGTTGTTGTTACTACACTTACTGTGTAGAAAATGTAATATTCGTTTCACAATAGTTTTTTCAGAGATAGTTAATAAAAATATTAATTTGCATTTAGTTTGCTGTTGCTGTTAAGAAAAAAGAATGGTAAATTAAGAAGTTACGAAAATATTTTTTCGACCACAGAAATTGTTTTGCGATCAGTAACCACTTGATTGACGCGTTAGATTTAAAACAAATAATCTGTGGAAGTTTATATTAAGGGTAAAGTTGTGTTAACAATATAATTTTTGAAAGTTTTAGGTAATCGTCCATAAAATCTTTGTAATTCTTAGCGTTAAATTTAATCACTGTATAATGATATTATGTATCTTTTAAAATATATGAGGAGTAAATCGAAATAGGAATGAGAGGCGAATGATTATGTAATACGTAGAGAAGTCTAAGCGCTCTCAAATGCCGTTCGATCGATTTGCGTCTAGAAAAGGGAATACTTTGGCAGCCGTTGGGAATCGCAACTGCGTCTGTCATATTTTGTAAGGAAGACCTCAACACAACTTCTGCTTGTTCAGACCCAATTCTCTATTTTCAGGCAATTCTACTTGGAGAATAAACTTTTGCCTCTGATCCATGGAGTAGCGGATTAAGTGAATTTCTCATTTACTAAGAAAGAATTATTTTCTTAATAGTATAATTGACTGAAGCAGAACTGAACGTACTACGGTTACAAATCTGAATTTCGCCTTTAAATGAAAAAGACAATCATTATTGGTAACGCAGTGAGAAACGCTTTTATTGCGAGAGTAAGGTTTTAAGAGTACGAACTCACGTATAAAGTTATGAGCAGAATAAATTGCTAATTTTAAATGACAATATAAAAATACCGTTTACGAGAAGATAACATGACCAAAAATACCTGTCCTTGACAATCTAACAATAATGACGCAAATATGAACTCTAATTGACTTAATGAGGCACCGGGATAAATGAAAATCTCATCGTCAAATGTAAACTTAGTATGTTAGGAAAGTATATTGGAATTAGATGTATTTATTTTAGGAAATAACTTTAAGGTTCCAGTTCTCTGACTGAAAAGATTAAACATTCGGTTTCATGGATATCGAAATGGAAAAGATGACATTTTGGGAAATAAAAGAGTAGATGTTTTTATCTCCTGCACTATTATGTGCCTCAGAGGAAATTGAATCCTCCCTCGCAATCTTAGAAAAGAACCAAGATTTAAGAGTGATTAAGAAACGGAAGTTGATTAAAATTTTCTCCCTAATCGAGAAATGTTCTAGTGAATAGTAATAGCGACATTATGAGATTAAAAATACCGAAGTTAATTTCCCTCTGAAAGAATTTCATCATAGGTCTAGAAATTTTATGTAACCTATTGACTGACAAAGTGGGAATATTCGAATGTCTTTCTGATCAACGGAAGAACGATATAAACAACCTCTATCTCTATCGAAGGCTTGAATTACTGCGATATAAAACGAAATTTTCAGCTTAGAGGAAAGTTTTTCAAATCACGGGAATCCCGGAAAATGTAATGTTGGATAATATTATGTGATGTGATAATATTTTATCAGTACCACTTGTGTCAATGTTAAGAAACGTATGTGATATGCATAATATAATCAAAGCAGCAATAAAGCCATACAATTTTATTAAATTGGTGAAATATGTAATTTAGTGAAGAATTAATGTAGAGTGGAATGAATCCACGTGCATATAAGTACCTGCACGTATTGCATTCACGTTGTAACCTCTCAAACTTATAAAGCAACGGTCACATTTATTCAAAATGCTTCCCTATTCTTTTCTCCGTTTGTAAACTTCAAATTTTCTCGACCCTCCTCTCCTTTTTGTACAATCTCTATCTATAACTCCTTTATTCTGCTTCCATCGATCATTCTCATGTTCCCAAAGAGACGCAACATACTGATTTCATATTGATCACGGAAATTTCTCTCAGTGCACATTTCAGCTGTTCCTTACTCCATCCCTCCTGTACTTTCCATACATTCTCATCAGACACCAATCAAACTGATTTGAGTCTCTTCTTACAAAGTTTCGCTGACATTCTACAGTGAGCGGAGGCACATTTCTAAAAATAGCCGTTTTCACCTATTCTCTATCCTAGTAAGCGTACTAAGCACGGTTCTTAAGCCAGGGTTAATCCCCATGTCACCATTGTCACTCTTGTGATTTCTTTACGATTATAATGAAAGAATTTCGTAAAAGTTGAATCATTCATATTTTACGAGTTTCGACACCAGACTATTTTCATTCGGATGATTTCCTTCCGCGCTTGGCTATGGCTTCACATCGCGAAAATGGGTCAATCCATTAAAAATGCGCCTGAAGAGGGCTTCGTTAACACGGCGCGGACTTCCCCAACGAGCAATGAACTTTGCTTCCGGCACATATTACTGTTTTTTGCATCCCAAACGTAGATCCTGGTCTTATTTTTATCTATTATCGTATGTGGCCTATATTTATATTGGTATAATATTGATTGCTGCTCGCTTTCGAAGTAAGCTCAGTCCTTTTCGGGTTTATCAGCTGCTGATAAAGGCAACTACGAAGTTATTATAGCCAGGGAAAAGCTCAGAATTCTCATACTCCCCAATTGCCTGTTTTAGTACAATATGAATATGTCTACAGCTAGAGATGTGCTTGCTCCTAGCTTCCTCTGAAGTGGCTCAAGTGTAGTTTTAGGAGATGGATTACAAAGAGAGGCTGAAGAGGGTATATAGGTAGATCAGTAATGACATGAAAATTACATATATAGAGAACGATTCAAAAGGAATGCTGCATGATTCAGCTGTTCTTTATTTTATGTCAATTCTCGAAAATGGCTGATATAATAAAGATTTATCCGCTGAAGCAATGCGAGCATCTCAGTTGCATATTGTGCAAGAGTGCTCAATCAGCCATATTGTTTACATTCTCCCTTTTCTAATTTCTGTTACGGTTATTGCGAAGGAGTCAGTAGGTTTAAAATCCATTAAATGGCTTAAGGACTCAATTTTTCATATCTTAGAAATTGACATCAGTCTTTCTCAATTCCTGATGAAATGAATTATTCTTCAACCTCTCTCCTCCCGTTCTTCTATGCATCGATGAATATTTCGTTCTCTCAAAATTGATAGCTAAGCGACGTCATTCCCTGTTACACCTTCGCCATAATTAATCTTACGTAATGGCTTATTTTTTCTCTTTCGCATAATAGTTTCTTCACTTAGGTAAACCTTCATCTCATACTCTACCCATTAAAATTCATCGCAATTACGATAATGTGGAAGTATAATTGTAAGTCAGTTCATATGCGATATATCGGGCATTTCTGAGTATATTGCATGGTCCCTTGCATCCCGATCATTTCCTATTTTCTGTCCTATTTCCGTCCTTTCTTCTGTTCGCCGACCCACTCAAAGGTCGTCGCTCTCACTCATCCCTCCTACGACTCTCTTTTTACCATATTTCTCCGAAATTCACATTCGCAATTGCACCAAAAGCAACTAATCCATGCCCAACAATGGTTTACTTCTACTCGGCCATATAAGAAAGCTGTTCGACAGATTCCTTAAATTTTAGATTAAAAATTTGAAATATATATTAAATAACTGCTAATAGAGAAATATAACATATTTCTGATAGACAGACATTATTTAGAAATAATAAATATGATAGAGAAATAACTTTTTGCTATGAAGAATGTACAAATTTCCCTTTCATACGCGAAATGCATTTCGAAAGGTAGAAATGTTCTTTCATTCTCCCGGAGACCATTAGAAAATTCGAATCATAAGGAATATTTCACGACATCAGCAAGAAATTTTATGAAATTTCCTTTATAAAGAGAAGTTTTGCCATTGCTTTGACCTTCGAAAAATAATTTCTGAGGTACTTCCACAAAAGAAATAAATTCTGCACTGGCTGAAAACGACACTTGTGCAAATTTATTGTTAATTACGTCATTCACGGAAATATTTTCAAACTAAATTGCATTTATCTGCATATTGAAATTTATCTATATTTATCTATTATCTAATAAAGTTTGAAGGCTGTGTTACTTCCATTCCGTAGGTTGAACATAAAAAAGTCATATGCCCATTAAATTATTTATGTAGCCAATTATGAGTTGCTTTCCGAGATTAATTTCCGAGATTATCCGAGATATATACTGGAATGAGATTGAAAGAATTGAAGTGTAACTCTGGAAATTAAATAAATGTGGGACTTCAAATTTTTTCGTGGGGAAGAGAGGACTTTATAGCTGACGAGTGATTGACGTAGTTCAGAGGAGAGAGAGAGTGAGAGCAGAATTTTAGTTGGGGTAAGGGGGGAATGAGTTATCCTAACCAAATATTAGACACTACTTTCTGCTCTCATGCGGATGTTTAATTTTATTCCTGGTTCATAGTATTTGTTTTTGCTTTATTGTGCTTGTGTAGATTTTCACGTCGCTTTTATCAATATAATTTCTAATTTATCATCTTTATAATTATTCAAGTAATATGATTCTCGTAATTATGTTTTAATCTACTCAAATTATTTTTTTTTACATTTATCTTCATTTATTGGCTCATGGAATGGCAGTGTGTAAGGAGGTTAAGTTATCTGATCAGTATCAATATCTAATCGAAACTCGAAAAGGATGCATCCCATCGAGTATCCAGCTTTTATTATCTTTCTTTTCCTCTCAAGACGCTGTTATATTCGTGAAAATGATATAATTTTTCTCCCGAAAGTACGAGAAAAGGTTGATCTAATTGGCAAAAATCAGGAAATATGTAAAATTCCAAGCAAAATTAGCAGAACGCGTGCAGTAAGAATGATTCGCATTAATATATTGGCGGTAACGAAGAACGTAATAAGCAGGTATTTTTTACACTCGATTTTAATTTTTATATATCTTCCTTACTACCCCTATCCTCGGAGGGTATTTTTTCCGTTCCAGATCTACAATGTAAACTTTTTATTTTACTTTTTACTAGATTTTTGTGTTGCGTAACTCTTTTAATGTTTCTTTTAATTTTTTTGGTATACAATTAAGTTTCATTTAATGGAATTTAACCCCTCGAGAGTGGTGAGTGTCAAACCTAAGGCACGCGAGGGTATTCTTTTGCTGTGTGGTACCGTTATTCTTTTTATGTACTCATCTTTTAATCATATTAAGTTAAAAATTGATAATTATGCATTCAGTTAGGGAATAATGTTACTGACTATAAATGCTGTCATTAACAATATTTCATGTCTATCATTGGCATAATAGCATAGAGATTGGAATGCCACGCCATGGTTTAAGGTTTTTCACGTTTCCTTCTCGTTGGTGTTTTTCCGGCAGGGTTTCACTTTTTTCACAAGTGCAGACTTAGTTTCCATTTAAACCCACAAAATAGTTCTATTTTCTTGTTGATTTTTCTTTTTACAACTCCCAAAAGCTTCCCCTTTAGTACGATAAAAATAAAATTTATTATGAAAGAGTTCCAGTGAATATTGCCAGAACTAATTAGATATTAGCTATCTCTTGTTTTAAGATGTTCAATGACAAAGGGATCGATACAGTAGGATAATAATAAGTCTCAATCTCACCCTTGTTTCACTATATTCGGGAATATATTATTTTTCAGCTATCTCTTTCATTTGACGAATAGAATCTTTCACCCGTATGAAAAACTAACGAAAAATCGAGGTTGAAAACTTGTTTCCGAGGAATCTTATGCTTAATTTACAAGTTTAAGTTTGCAGATTTCATTGTGAGGCATTTGATGTAGCCGTTGGGCATGCTAATTATAATTATTGACCACTTGTCTTCTATGAATCTTAAATATCTTTATATCATCACCAAAAGACTTGTTTTGACTGCAGCGGTAAACTTCTAAATAAATATCCATAGTGATTCCAGCTCATCTGCCAAATCAAAGATCGACTCAGTTTTACTGCACTGTATGCAATAAAATAAGTAAGCGGTGCATGCATCTGACCATATTTTCGTCATATTTTCTCTTCTTAGATGATAGATTTTATCCAACTTACTTTTCTCTTCCGTATCATTCACATCGTCTGCCCGCTTCTTTCAATTCTTCCTTACGCCTGACATTGTCGATTCCCTTAATTTTCTCCTTCTGGTCCAGATATTGAAACTTTCCTGGAGAACTTCCGCGTCTCTGCTCCTTTCACGGCGGTGCTCAATTTCTCATGCCTCCTCTTTGCTTTTATTTTACTTCAAAGGTAAACTCTTCTCAGAGTTCCGAATTTCTCTTTATTCAATTTAATCATTCCTTACTATGTCTAATTCGGTTATTTGTAGTTTAGAGAATCTAAAGTTTAAAAGTAAATAGTTTTCACACGCTCACAGTCGGGTCTCTTTGTATGCCTCTTTTATAAGCGGATATGACGTTTTGTGATACCCATTTCATGTATAAAAGTGTTCGCGTTGAAAAATTTTTGATTCGAAATGTATCATTATCACAAATCACTGGTTTCATTTTCCGACCGAGCAAGAAGGAACGCGGATGGAATTAATTCTGCTTATGAAGAAATTGTGTCTTTACCAATTGTTTCTGGATTAATTATCACTCGATAAAAACTAAAACTTATTTGAGATTATGAATCAGTTTCAATCATTATGTAAATTTTTAAAAATTAATTTTTATTTGATTTAAATTCGTTGTTTCGGTGTTATGTTGTTATAGGAAAATATATATTATATTTTCAAGTTTATGGACTTTAAATCCAAGGATCTTCATAGTTTCTGGCAGGCCCTCATTGTTTCTGTCCCTAAGATATACCCCACAGCATACCGCCTTCCAAAGGCAACACCCTTACAGTTCATTCTCGGTATGCTTAAACTGGCGGATTAGGTTGAAGAGTAAACCAGATGAATATCTCTGAAAGAAGCTCATGGAGTGCTAAGCGGGAAATAAGCAAAGGCATAGACACTGAAGAAAACCTACGACATCCAATCCTTAGGATGTTTATAGATATTAACGTATAGGGGAATACAAGGAAAGGAGCGTTGAGGTATGCCTCTTGGATGTTATTCACAATTAATTGAAGAAACCCCAAATGGATGAGTTTAGAAAGAATGAAGAGAAATTTCAGTATCTTAAGAGAGGATTATAAGATCCTTATATGATGCTCAATCATGCCCTTTCGCGAAAAATGAAAAGACCGATTTCTAGATAAGAAATCGTAAAGAAGGCTATCTGCCAGAAAATTTATTTTTAAAATTCCATGTGTTTTTCTTTTTATTGTATGCCTTTCAATAGAATTTTGGCCAAGATTCTTCTAAATTTATTTAAATAAAGTGGATAGAAGTCAATTCATTCGCCTTTTTCAAGGTATCAATTCTTTGATATCAGGGTGATTGGGTTGGAAAGCCTCCCATATTTTTCATGTTGCAGGTAATTACGAATTTTTTTATTTAATTATGTGGATATAATCTTTCAGTTGTGTATGACGATAATCTGCGGTTAGTATGAGTCGATTAAGCAGCGCGTGTAAAGAATACGAGGAAGTGCATACAAAGAAGGCGACGCTTGAGCGATTGCGGCTGAAAGTGAGGGATAAAGGGATGAGTGACGTTAGTTTTGAATTTGGAAGATGGTTGCAAGTAGGATGCCTTTAGTCGTAATAGATTAAAAAGAGAAGGAGAAAAGTCGGATAGCTCGGATTGTCGGTGAGACAGCCGAAGAAAGAGAGGGAAAGGAGGAATCGTCTCATAAATGGCCTCAAAAGAAGAATTCCAAGGAAAGAAGAACGTTTAGGCTATCAGCTTTCCCTCACCCTTATATAGCTTAGTTTCGTAAAGTTGCGGCTTCTTAGTTTATTGAGACTTTAATTTACATTTGCAAACGACTACGCTCAGAATTTAAGATAAGCATCTGATTATCCATACATTTGGCCTAATGCTCATTTGAAACTGGTTTACAAGTACGTCCTACACTACTGTATCTTATTGCAATCCGTTGACCTGTAAATGCTCTTCGGAACTTACGGAATAGTTCGTAATGCTATCTAAGAATGGGTTTTCTTGAGACCGATTGAGCGAAATATTACTGGGTTAAAACATCTAGGACCAAAAACTCCGAGGCATAACCGGAACTAATGCATGTTCCGTGTTTTTCATAGTTGGAGGTTTTCAAATATTTTTACCACATCCGCTTCCATCAAAGTAACTCCTGATCACATAACGTTATGCGCAACCAGTCTGTTGTATGTTCATTGAAAAACGAAGAAACCTTTTGCTTCATTTAATGTCAGCTACAGTGTAGCGCAAACGTCTAATCTCATAGCACGTTGGTCAGAGCAGTGGAGTAAAGAGAAAGAGCCTCAATCGATCAATCAAACATTCTGGTAGACCGCTTAAAATAGCAGAGGCATTTCGATTAAATTAATTACGGAAAAATTAAAACATTTACCGGACACTAGGAGAAGAGATTACATTCCCCAAAAACTGGGACGTATGGATATCCATTTTAAGTATTATAATAGCAATTGTATGCTCGCTTTATTTCGTATCTAAGTGTAATTTCCTGCAATAATGGGATCGTACGAGTACGAGATATGTCCTTCCTGCTACCATGTCCTGATGAATGGAAATTTTTCATCTTTTCTCTATTGAAAACTATGAAATGACTTTTCATAGGGTGCTGCTCTTACCTAGGCTTTTTCTACTCACAGTATTATGCCACAGAAGCGAACTACCTCAATCTTCATCTTTTCTCGTATGACTCTGTCCAAAGCTTTTTGTAACCAAGGATGGAGGAAATGAGGACCCAACCAGTCTTAATGCTGATGATCTTATTGGGTGGGGTATACCTGTTTTTCTATTATCCCTGCACTATGCATCGGTTAGTTACGTGTTGAAAATATGCCATACAGCACGGATTATAGTAGAGTAAGCTCAGTTGAGAGTCAAAGTATACGTCTAAGCAATTTATTTAAAGTTTTTGTTCATAAGGACGCCATAGGCCTTGTGATGCAGTATAGTCCCTCTTTAATTTCAAAGGTTCGTTTTCGTAATTTGAAGGAAGAGGTAAATTTGTCTTCATAATTTTGTTTCCAATTTTTTGTTTTTGTTCAAAGTTTTTGTTTTTGCGTCAGTCTCGTCGACATTTCGACCACTTTTACTGCGAACATGCATTACGTAACCCCGAATCAGGAAGTTACGATTTTTTGTTGAACCATCATACACTTACTTATACATCAATTTGATTGCATACAATGTTAAAAGTATTTATGCTTTGCATTTAGAATTTGTATGGACGGAGATATATAGATTATACACATGTGTTGATAAAGTTGATTAGAGGAATCTCTGTGCATTTACCGAAGAATGTGATAAAAATTTCAGTTCCCCTAATGGATCACGGAGGGTGAAATTTTCAGCGCCGGCGGTTGTATCAGATATTGTCCCGCAGCTGACTAGCGAATTGTCAGGAGTTTTTAGTAGTACTGTATTTTCAAAATCACAATCCGGCTAGGCTATTCATATCCTCAGAGAATACTTGATTGCGTATTCGTAGTTTGAAATTTCCTTCAAAGATATAGGATCGGGATATTTTATTTCGTAGAAATAGTAGCGAGAAAAGCGGAAATACCTAGAGAATGCAAGCGGCTTTTAGGTTGGAGAGGAAAAATGCAGAGGGGAGAAAAGGGGAGAGTGAGCTTCTTATCACTGACCTACATCCCGCGTCGGGGCTGTTGACCGCTCCTCACAATCGGAAGCTATTCACCAAGTTCACACAAAATAGCTAAGGTAATACGCTACGGAATTATTCGTCGAAGGAGCTTCTTACTACCTCGTGAACAGATTCCAATTAAAAGTATCGATTATTTCCTCAGGAATGGTTTTCCAAAGTTACCAATGCCTTTTGGATAATTTATAGCTTCCCAGCTGAAGTTGGTGATACATTCACCATTGTCGATATGAAAGTTTTCGTTGCATTTTGAAACCTGTGATTTGGGTTTTCTGATTGAGCTGATAAATGGGACTTAAGTCATCCTGTCGGTCGACGCATGCTCGTTTCTAAGGATGATTGTTTGAAGACCAGATTTGGAATACACTTCGCACCTTGTTTGCAGTTGTAGTAGTAGTATTGTTAAAAGTGCTTCGGCAGCTTAAGTCATTTCGCACGTAGGCCCCCACCGGGAATCGAACCCGGGACCGCTTTCACTGAATTCGAACGCGTTGCCCACTTGGCTATCGGGAGCCCCTTGTTTGCTGTTTTCCGGGTTTCTTTGCTTTGTTTCCGTTTTGTCATTTGGCTTTTTAAAATGTGCTTGTTTTCTTTATTGTATTCGCAACAAAATGTTATATTTAATATTGCTCACAAAGCATTCCCTTAACAGTGTGAGAGAGACGCGGCACGGTAGTTCAGTGGTTAGAATACCTGCCCGGAAAGTGTGAGACCTGGGTTCGAGTCTCAGTCTCAGTCGTGTCGCTATTTTTCACACTTGTTATTCCTTTGTTATATTTAACGTTTGTTTATTTAAAATGCGACTTCAACGGTGCTAATGGTCGTCAAGGTGCCTCTTTTTGCAGCGAAAATGTCGATCAAGTAGCGGTTACTTCCAACCCTCACCACTTTCTCACTATTTGAAAGCGTTAAATACTTTTTTATGTAAAAATGAAAGTCTTCGTTTGATTTCTATTCCATACTTATTATCCTAAGTTCCATTGGAAAATCATTTTCAAATTAACGTTTACTTAATATTACCTGAAATACTGGAGGAGCTATACCTGCTTTTCGCTAGTACGTGGTTTAGAGTTATTTGTGGAGGAACGCAGGTTTTTTATTCGGCTATGGATTATTTCTGTTTTATTTTAAGGGATCGATACAATAGCAATTTTTGGTTTTATTTGCTATTTTTACGCTGAGTTTCAATTCGAAAGTTGGTCAGAATGTTCAAAACGCAAAAACACAGGGGCGCTCTGTTTCTACAGATAAAACGTGAATGAAGTTTACGGTAAAGCACAGCAGTTTATTATCAGCAATACTGCGATCACCACCACTACTGTTCTTTCGGCTGTGCGGAGGCAGCAGTGGCTAGACGTTGACTGACTGACGAGAGTTTCTGCTTCCTTATCAAGAGCACCGCACGAGGGTGTGTGAGCTTCTAAATCAACGGATTCTGTCAAACAACTTCGATTGCAGTATCTGCGGTTGATATTGCGATAATGCGAGAGACTCATAAGTCTGTCCGACTACCTTTGGCTCACGAATCCTGTTGGCGCTTCACTTTTGGCATGATAACCGGCGAAGAAATTGGAAGGAAGGCTTATCAATGTCATTATTATCTTTAGCAATGTTATTTACATTCTGCACACCGTTAATTTTTGTGTTTATTGTTTGAAATTAAGAACCTTTCTGAAAGTATCGACCCAAAGTTAATGTTGAATTTCTTCTGCGCTGAAAATGCTGTATCAAAATGATAAAAGAATAAAAAACTGCTTCGGAATGATGAATAGCGAATATTGAAAGGCACAGTGAAAAAATATAAGAAGCATCTTTTGGTGTTATTGAATAATCCATTTTTGCTACCTTAAGTAAACAACAAATTTTTGCCAATTACAAAAGATTAGATAAAGTTTAGGATATAACTGAAAAATTGGAACGTCAGTAAAATTACATAAAAATATTTAAGAATTTAAAACGTTAAAACAGATTTCTGATTTTAATAATTCATTTTCAGAACAAGATATGACAAAAATGAACGCAGATAAAGGGTAACATAAGATAAAAGGAATAGATAACAATAGTTGCAAACCTATTATAAGGTTTAAGTAATTCGTCAAATGTAACGGAAACTTTTAATTTCTGATGGGATGGTGAAAGATGGCAATTGAGAAATAAGGTTAAAGTTGACATATGGTTATTGTGTTGATTTTTATCAGATTTATCCGAAGATCAATGAAGCTGATGAGTTGTTACCTGGGTGAATGATTTGATCCTAGCTTCTCTGTTGATATTTGCTGAAATAATTCACTTGAAGGAAAAAGAAAGAATGCTTCTTTTCTTCCTCGTTTTGATTTTATTTTCCAGAGTGAGTCTTCCCTATTCTTCCATAATAAACCTCGCAAAGCAAAGATTATCAATCGATAAGTCGAGGCATATCGAGGTATCGAGGTAGCACTTCGAGATATCGACTGATTCTCCCGACTATTCCCGATCATTTTTTTACCTTCAATTGATAGTAATTTCCTGAAAATTGTAAATCTGACAAAGAGAATTGGTATACAAAAATTAATACGGCTCTATAAACTCAGTGGCTCTTTGACGTGAGCAAGTTTTACTCATTCGGCACCATTTTTCAACTTAAGAACTGAGCGTGATTTTCATACTGATCTTCAGTGAAATGCTAAGAGAAAGTTAGAAATAGAAATACAGTCAATAAAGAAGTTGATATAGGATAAGTGATCGAAAAAAATCCCGCATCTCTTCATTTCATTGTAATATAGTAAACTTGAAAGTACTAATATTTAGCTAACCACATTAATCATTAAGGTATTCAAACTATATAAATTTGCGTGAATAAAATTAATTGTCCCATAATTAATTGCATTGTTTTATTTTTCTTAAAATTATCTAGCACGAAATGCTTGAAAATCATCTTCGTTGTCCTTGAGATATCTATGCTTATAAATTTTATATATAAATATAAGATGAGATATAATAACTTTTATCATAAATGTGAAAATTTCCATAAGATAACCAGCGTTGTATTTTATGCTCTTATGACAGTATAACTAGTGCAAGGTAAATCGATCAATCGATCTATCGATCTATGCTGTCGAAGTTAATTTGCTACCAGATCTTTATATTTGATCGATTGTAAGAGAAGATGATCATTGTTATGAAAAAAGTACGCCCAGAAAATGTCTTTAGTCACAAAATTCTAACTGAAATGCACGCATATGCATTAGATCAATATTTATGAATGATTTCTGAACCGTTACATGAAGCACGATTGTAAGCGTTCCTTCAACTCTAAATTCAGTTAATCCATTCAGTCGATTATGCGAGAGAAAAAGACGAAACCTTTTTGAAACGAAAGCATTTCGATTTTATTTCCGAGGCCACCCTCCCCCGTTTTCTGCATGAAGAACTGCAGAAAATCAAATCAAGATTTGCAATTTAAGCGATAACTCGGCGTATATACGACAATGCGCGGCGAACAATCACGAGAAAAGGAATTCGGCCAATTACGTACAGTATTCCTTATCATTACGTACCTTGAGCATGCAACAATTTCTTAGTATCGTACTTATCGCATCAAATATTATTAATTATTCTCGCGATCTCGGAATTGAAATTAATTTCTCATGAAAAATATTGACAGTGACGATGTATGTGATGGCAGGCTTTCTGATCTCTATGGTCAAAATGAAGACGTCATTTGTTTGTTTATACGGGATTGCATATCGGTATTCGATTGTTTTCTCATCGCTCGTATAGCGGATCAGTGACTTTTAGTAGCAAAATGCAATTCGATAAATGCGTCCGAATTTTGGTAGAGATTAGGAAGCGATACTGAAATAGACGCATATTTGTGGGCGTCTCCTTGGGAGAGTGTGTCAGGGGCCAAAGGACGAAAGGTAGCGAAGGGCGGCGTGCTCGGCGCCGAGGTCATTGCCCTTCTCTACGACCGAGTTACTTCCGTGTGGTGCGGAGGGGAGGCAGCAGCTGACGTCAGACAGGCGACGTTGCAAAATTAGCACCCCGCCAGTTTATTCAACTCTGGGCCTCTCTTTCCGCCGGTTATCAACATCCAGGGCCAATCATCCCGGGATTCCGGGACTTGCAAGGAATTTCCGTTCCCGGAACGTACGTTTTGCATTTTGGGAATTCCCGTCATGCTCTCAAGCAACCTTTACGTCAGATTAGATCATTTTAGGGTGAATAGGTTCTTAATTTGGCTAGGTTAGATCAGGGTGACACTTTTTTCTAATTAATATCCTGTATAGAACTGTAAATTAACAATATTTTTCCAATAAAATAAATTATTAGTCTGTGAAAGAGAGTTTATTCGCAACTTAAGGTTGACTAAAAGAAGACCCACGTTGTAGGCAAACACTTACAGAGTAGGGGTGTTCTAAGGACTGAAACGAAACGCTTATGTGATCAGTATTTCATAAGAAATCGGGAAGTATAGAAAAAGTTACTTTGAACATTTTAATTAAGCAATTTACATCGAGCTAGATTATACATTGCCTTTGTATGATTATTAACGTCTAAACAATCAACATAAAATATGTAATGGTATGTATCTTATAGTCAACGTTCTTCTAGTTATGGAACCAAACAATTCTTAACAATAACGATATCTACCAAACAACTTAGAAACGTATTAGATTGGTAAAATTACAATCCTTGTTAACATAATTTAAGTTGCATGTAATTCTATAATAGATATACCATGATTGATATCATAATCCTTAAGGATGTAAATATTTATATATATATTTGGGATAATTTTAGACCAGAATGGTATTGTCTGAAAATTGCCAACGAATTTAGTTCTATAAATTTACCGCAAGAAAATTGTCGCCGTAGAAGGAATTACTAAGCAACGTAAAAAATCCAGGTGCTTCTTTCAAAAAGATGGATTAGGTTTCTAATAATTTTGTTCTTTTTTGTCGAGGAATAGGTGCTACCACGAATTTCTGGATGCTTATTTCTACGAGATGGATAAGACAAGAGGATATTATAATATATTAAGAACTTTTTACCTCAGCGTTGTCGCGTGAGCGCCTCACTAACGTTAGTTAGATATTGTAACAATTTGGAAATAATCTTATGATTCTACCAAGCGTTTACCGGTACGATTACACGTTTACTATAAATCGTCTCTCCGAAGCTCCATTCCAGAGACTTCCTCCTCGTGGCGAACGCAAAATAAAATCAAAAATTCAAGTGAGCCAATCGCAGACCGACATGCAGCACCTCTTCCTTCTAGTTGTGACGTATGCATACGCATTAAATCATTAAGTAAAGCTCTGTTACATTTCTGACAATTGTGAAACATTCCGACCTGACTTAATCGCAATGTATGTCAACTATAAGCTGGAGACAATATTAATTATTTGAATCTCAATAGCAATTTCCATAGTTTACTACCTTCACAAATGCACTAAGATTAAACCCGGATGCCAGGCAAAAATTTAAATTGTAAATATAAAAATTGAAATGAATTAACCTCTTAGTATGTCAATTTAGTGTTGTGTAATGTTTATCAGCTGCTGAATTTATACTCGGAAAGATAAAATCGTTGCATGTAGGATATGCGATTTATAATTATTGAAACATAGCAATACCATGTCGCGTTCGTGAATGTCACGCAATACCATTTGCATGAACTAAATGATTGAAGTTATGATAAGTTTCAAGTCTTTTAAAACAATTTGGTTCTCATCGATTTATGGTGATTGCGCCATGCGTTCTTGTGCTAATAAAATAGAAAGTTAATTGAATTAGCATTAAGTTAGAAAGAAAACTACTTCATGGCCTTAAAAACTTAAGTGGGCACTAGGGAAAACCGCAGCAGGAAAACACACAAAAGAATGGGGGAGTGTAAAATATAAAATACATACTAATAGTTAACTAAGTTTTAAGGAAAAGGCACATTGGTGAAATTAGATCTGAAAGGTAAAGAAAATGGGGCAGAAATATTATTACACAGACAAAAGAAATAGAAATATATTTGCGTAAAGAATACACAGAAAAAGAACATTTTGGAATACAAATAATTAGGTAACATGACTTATTAAATTACTTAACTGACTGATTGACTTAACATAAATTATTATAATATAACTATTAGCATTAGTTATTATTAGCTCCCTTTTACGATTATTTGACATGGTTGATTTAAGAATGTTTGTATTCTTCCAATAAGAGTTCCATCCTTGCTGCATTCTTCGCATCTTTTATTACCTGTCTAACCGTAGTGGTGTGCTTACTTAAAGTCTATTTTTTCCACCTACGATCTATGTTTTTATCTTCAGGTGATCATAAGAAAAAGAGAACCTTAATTATGATGAATAAAATATAAAGGTTCATCTTAACCATGAATATCGTTTCCAATACTTTTGCTTCGCTCCTTCAGATCACGAGTAAAGGGAATTATCATGCATGGAAAATGTACGTATTTTCATCTCTGCCATCTTAATTTAAGATAAAGATCTCTGCCATAAAAACCATCTGCCAACTTAACCTTTTCTCTCCAGTACTGAAATTGAAATATTCTTCCAGTATTTCCTCAACAAGTTTCTTAGATAAGAAAGCTAGCTCGTTGCACCTCTCTGTCCTAACGACCTATCCTCTGCTTCAGGATTTTCACAGGACGAAGATGAATTGCTGTTGTTTTTTGTTGTCACCATGTTTTAGATATATCTAACTAACTTCTTGATGAAGTATTAATTCATTAACTATTCTTGATTTTAGTTATATCTAACTAACTATGAAGACTTTCACAATGGAGTCAATTTTAAAAGAATCATAAGCATTTCGTATTCGGTTCATGTAGAAGTTTAATACTCATTTCTTCTTGATAATTTCTCTCAGGATTGAGATATGACACTTTGTACCTCATTTTTGGCAAAGCCCAGCCTGATCTCTCGATTGATTTGATTCGAGCTGGTTCTGCATTTGCATTAATATGATTTCAATTACCTATTAGTAAAATGCAGAGGAAGCTTGTACTTTCGTCATTACATACGTATTTTCTCCTCTTCTTTTGCAGGAGGATGATGTTCGCATGATTTCACTCTTTCAGGATACTTCTGGCTTTCAACCTGCGGTTCAAATACCTTCGTGAGGAGTACATCGATTTAAAATCCAATTGTATTGGAAATCTATGATTCTGCCCTATAGGCTATTCATTATCAAAGCGCAGCTCTTCCATTCTCAAGGCTGTTAATTGCATTTGTTTCTTCTACCGGAAGAATTTCCAGAGCTCCATTTCCAAGGAAAATTTGATTTTCTGCTTCATTACCTTTCGGTGATTTTTCCTTCATTAATTGCCCGTTTAACTTTCTTGCCATTTCTATGTCAATTTTCAGTTGGGAGCAATCAAGAAAAATCTTAGCCCTGCAATTGAACGATATGTTTCTTTATCGATGTAGTCGGACTCTTCTTTGCTCAACTTATGTTCTTTAGCATTGCTCACACAACCTTATCGGACTGAATTCTTACCCCGTACCCTTTTAAAAAAAGTTTTAGTTATGTCGTGATAATCCGCAATTTATATTAGATCACTTTCCTCTGCGATGTTACTGCTTGTCGATAGCTCCTTAACGGCCTTTTATTCACTTCACTATCGATCTTTTCAGTCGTTCCGCTCAATATGTACTACGTTACTTTGAACTTGCTATCCCTTATCCATGATTTGCACGGAAACAGTCTCGTCGCTGTCAAGGAATTCAGTATTCATTTTGGTTTAGTCCTTTACTGAATTCTACCCTCAGACTGTAATTGTGCACTATTTATGTTCTAATCGTCAACTATTAACCTTTCCTTTACGTTATTCAACTGTGAGTTCGATTTACTAACATTCACTGTGCGTTTGATTAACTAAAAGATAGTGAACACAAATCTATTTTATTTGAGTAGTCCTATTACATTTTATTCTTGGTTTCTCCTTTATCAATAAATTTATCGCATCGTTCAAGGTGATCAGTGGCCAATGGAGTCAATTCCAGTTCTTGACTGACCACATTATAGAACTCATTGTAGTAAAGACAAAGTACTAACTTTTTTGGCTCTTCTTCGGATGTCCGAAGGTAAGTGCAGTCATCGGCATTCCATTATTATTGCATGTTGTACCTTGGTTTAAAATTAGGAATACCTACATCATTTCTATAGATTTACTTAATTTGGTGTAGAATTCGTCGAACGGGATGTGCTTTCGTCGTGGTTCTATGCTCTGCTTGGCCAACGATGCTAGAATCAATATTCGTGGGATGTTTCCTCTGCTTGGAAGCAGCCATAGTTAGACAGATTCCTTTATACCTTACTATTAAATGCATGAAAATTTCTATGCTATTCGATGCATCTCCAAGTTAGAAGAAATATGGACTTTAAAAAATGACTAACAGTGAAAAATTTTGACATTAAACATTTTGAAGGCATCAAAGAAATAATAATTGAATAATGATAAAACTGTATCAATTGAATCTGTTATCGAGGATTGTATAAACATGCTGTAGCAGAAAACGAAAGGGTGTAATATAAATGGAAATAGAATTCGCTGTATAAGGTTCGCTGTAGATGTTGTAAAAATTGCAGAATAAGAAACAGAAACAAACAGAATGTTAAAGGCTCTGCATGAGTCCTTGAATGCTGAAAATAAGTTGGACAGAAAGGAAAACGATCCTCGAACGTTTCAAATAAGTAAACAATGAGAGACAACTGATGGATAGATGTCACGGAGCAAAGGAGAGTTAGATTCTTCGGACATGTACTGAGACATGACAGGCTGATTGAAGTATTTTTAGTGGCAAAAGTAAAAAAAGGAAGAGGAAAACCAAGGAGAAAGTATCTACATGACATTCGGGCAAGTATAAGGGTGTATTCATACCATGACCAAAGGAGAATGACAAAAGATTGAATCTTCTGCAGCGACAAGGCTTTGACTTTATTATTATTATTTACTCATACGGTGAGGTTAGTCCGCAATAGGCTCTCTCGCACCTAACCTCTGGAGATATTACATAATAATAGTATCACATTAATAACCAAAAATAATTGACTGCAATTAACTTTAATCTAAAATAACTAAATCAATTAATCTAAACAAACAAGTAAACATAATACAAGAAAATTAGTAGGAACAGTAGATACAAATTAATAGGCATAAAATAAAAACTAATACACATAACTAAATATAGATACACAATTGGAGGTTTATGGAGAAAAACCCAAGATGCGGGAAAACACCCATATAAGAAGGGGGGCGAAAAACACACGAACACAGAGGTAATAAACACTTTATAACTAGTGGGGGATGCAGATAATATTCAACACATTTATATAGTCACGCATAGTGGTGTATCGGTATATGCGTCCCTCGTCTATGATGATGAAATTGTATTCACATTATGAGTTATTTGTAAAAATCAATAGAAAACCGATGTCTGCTCTCTTAAAATTTATATTGTTAAACAAAATTATCATCGTTTCTACACGTAATTTTGATGGGCCTGCGGATACACGTTATATCCAGTTGTCTATAGCTCATTTGTTCTTGGGCACCCGGATAGCCAAGCGGGCCATGTGGTCGAATTTGGTGAAAGCGGGGACCTGGGGTCGATTCCCGGTGGGGGCTAACGTGCGAAATGTCCTTAGCTGTCGATGCACTTTTAACAGTACTGCTATTCGCTTATTGCCATCCTTTCTTGATATCTTGATAACTCTTAATTCTTTCAATGCACATCTCTATCAGAGGAATTCTTTCCTTACTCATAGCTCTCATATTTGATGACTTATTTACATAATGAACTCTCTTCTAATATGACCGTGGGCACTCACAGATTGCCTTTTTCATTCCTTTCACTTATACTAGTTTCATACCCATATATTCTTTGTACTACTTCTCAATGCTTATTTTGAGAGACCAGGATCCTCATCGTTCCTCTCCATCCACATATCTTGAAATTTTTCGTATGCTGGATATCTGTCTACCTTTGCGGTTCGTAACACTCAATTCTCCTTTTTATTTTCCGTGTTTCCCTATATTTTAGCGTGTAATGCGAAAATTCTCAAATATTGAATTTTCATGGAGCTCCCTAAGGTTGTTTCGATTGAGAGGAGATTGAGTTTCGAATGCCTTGGAACATCTACACCTAAATACATACGTACATACATACATACATAAGTACCCTACGAGCCGCCTTTCTCTCAGTTGGAAGCTCAATGTTAAGTGTTCTCAATTCAATTTGGGCATTATTACTGATTTACATTACTCTGTCACTCATTAGATGAAAAGTCGTTATCAATGGGAACAGAGAAATGCTTCATAAACAGCGCCAAAGGTCAGGCTGTAAATGCTTCCTCTTCGTTTCCTTTTTGGGAAATTCATTCATGAAACACAATCTCGTTATTATGGAGTTTTCATTATATTTCTTTGATAACGGGCATATAATGTTTCACTGAAGAACATAATTTGTATTTCAATGAATATGTATTCATGTATTTTGGAGTTCAAATATTTTCATCGAAGTATTCACCCTTCAGTTTGCAACGTCACAACTCCGTTTTCCTTTATTTCGTTTTGCTAGAATCGTTTTATTAACTGGCATATTACAAACAATAATTCTTTAAAAGTGTCAACTTTTATCACAATCTTGCGGAAGTTTTCGATTAACCGTTCGTTTCGAATTATCCGCCCTGTGTGCGGATATTCGTTGTAGGAAGGCACGGCTGAGTTCGTTGCCCTTATCGACCGCTTCATCACTCTCTCCGAATGCAACTCACCTGCATCAACGCCCGGACCATTGCACCCTCTTCTAAAACACATTTTTTCCATGGAAGACGCTTTTCAAAATTCATAGCTTTTATTATGTGCAGTGTTACCCGTGACTTTCGTATCAGCGTCTTAGAAAATATTCCGAAAAATTTTCCAGCGTCCCGCTTTGAGAATTCATCATCAAAAGGTGTATCACAGAGGGGGGAAAAGGTTTTGTTCCTTTTATAGTTACCGCAGCTTATGGCAGTTTTAGCATTGATTAAATACCACGTTTTCGCAAAAACTAAACAGTATATAGATTTGTTGATTAGTTAACCTTTTTTTGATACCTACGCGTGGATTTTTTCAAAATTCTTAACAAAATAGCAGGTAATGTAGTTTCTCAATTCGCAAATCATGTGAAATTTAGTGCTCCAGTGATTGCAAAATTATAAACCGTCATTTGAAAAGCATCCCAGAGCGAACATGTTATAGCATAGGTCGATTACATTGCAAGCAAACCACGGAGTCTTTGCTCTAAAGAAAGAAAACGTCATGATTTTGAGAAAATTAAGGAAAAGGAAACAATGCGAGTGTTTATAATGGCGGAGGAAGACTGAGAAAAATCTTTCTGAATATGGTAAATAAAATATTGAATTTGAGAGGCGTACAAAGTTTGAAAAATAAAAGAGAACATAGGAAAAGATTATAGATGTGTATTATGCGAAAGAGGTGCATAAGGAATCTAGAATAAGAGTTGTTCCCACACCAAATGAGAATATTTAGAGTGCTGTGTTTGGTTGATTGCAAATGAGAGAATATGTCGTAGGTTACGATGGCAGAGCGTAGAAAAGGGTGTGTAGTAGTTTACTATAACTGGTAAAAGGAGAATAGCGAGACAATGCGATTTCAATTTCAGAAATAATGACAAAATAGCTCACAATATTTCGTCTGTAAGGCGCATCAAATGTGATATTGAAAACTTACCGAATATTTTTAACGTGATAGTAATGCCATCTTATAGTTGAGCATAATCACGAAGTAAAACAGAAATAAATGCGAGGTCGGTGAGCTATTGAAATCACATTCAATCAGTTAGCAGGAACTCACGTCTAAACATTTATTTCTCTTGAAACCCGTCATTTTCTTGCTACTCTGTCGAGTTGTTCAAAAATAGGCTAAAATTACATGAATAAGTAATTCTGAATATTCGTGAAAAACAAATAAAAGCGAAATTTACCATTTATTGGAAATTAGCACAATTGTTACCAACTCATACGAAGTCAATGCGTTGTTTACGACATTCATTAGTCCGTGATTTAGATGTTGCAGTTGGTAGATTCAAAGAGAAAGAAATATTACCTCCCACAAACAGGTCGATTTATTTCATTAATTAGCGTCATCAAATTCTTTCAACCCGAAGTCCGAGCATGAAGCGCGTTTACCCGAAGTTTTCAGTCTACAGAATCCAGGATCGCCCTCTTCAGTGTGACCTGGAAGAGCTTAGTAACTAAAGCGATGGAAACAGAATAAGTTAGATTTATATTATGAATTTAAAAAATTTTAATTTGGTTTCCAGGTTTCGTAAGTGGGTAAGGCGTGGGCGTTTGCTGGAAGTCTCTGGTTCTACTCCCGGTTGCGGAGATTACTCTGAATCAGAATAATGAGCGAGAAGCTATCCGAATTGGTTGTCAGGTATGCGCTCAAGAAAAACGAATAAAGTGGCGTGGGAGTCAGAGCGATAAACACGTTCACTCCTCTAAAACTGCTTGGCCAACCCATAGTCCAACAAGTGCCGTTCGCGACACTTATTTACTTTTAATGTCTTTTATTTCTAAAATTCCTCGTCTTCTCTCCATTTTTAAAAAATGGAAAATTCATAAATTTATAGGTCTTGCTGCCTTAGTAGAAGAACTCGACAAACTGTGAATGAATTATCAGAACGGTTTCCCAAAAGTTATGAATAGTCGTCGATGGGAGTGAATGCAACAGTGTTTACTTAGGCAACAAATAAGATATTTCTAATGAGACAATTTCCTTGGATTAAATACCCTCCGAAATCCGTTTAGTTTTACATTTGATAATAACCATTCGAAATGTTCATTTGTGTTTTGTTTCAACAGATTTTCCCCTCTTTCTTAGATTCCTCGCATCCCTCTTTGCTTGATTAACTTAATTTCTTCAAGGATTTGAAATAATCGTGTGATTGTGGCTTTTATTAACGATGGCATTTTATCTAGAAGAAATTTCTCGAAAATCCAGTGTCCCACCTTGACAGGTCTCGGCGTCGAATCTTCTATTTGTGTTTGACCCTCTGAAAGCGTACCTCTGATCAAAAGATAGCGTTTTCACTCGCTATGAGCAGTTCCTCGTTCTTTCTCTAATTTCAGGTTGGTTGTTGGATCAGCCAAGTCATAGTTGAAAAATGTACGCCGCTCCAAATGTGTTGTTTTGAAGAGTGCAGCTGCAGCATGCTTCCGCTAGAGGAAGCGATGCCAGCGCCGCTTAAATATATCGTGAAGGCAGTTAATGGCGTGACCCACTTCCAGCTTACAAACGATACCGCTGCTCGGCCCCTTCACTCCCCGTGCACGCATCACGTCACTGACGCCATTTGCCGCCGCCGCTTTTTACAGTGGAAAACGCGGATTCCTTGAACGTTTCCGATGTATGCGATCGTAAGGGCATCGTACCAGTGCTTTCTGGCAGAGTAAATACCGATCACTCGGCTTTTTTGCAAAGTAAATTGTATTCACGGACATATGTTAACACAATTCTCATGGATATCAATTATAGGCTTAAATTTATTCGTCTTGTTTCGCCTGAAAAAAAATCGCTTTGTTTTTATTTGCGAATCAATCTGTATACAACAGCTCGTAGCGTATTATGGTAACAAAATAATGCCTAAAGTAATATTTTTTGCATTGTCTTGCATTAGTGTTTCATACACAATTTGCAGTTGATAACGTGGTCTTTAAATATATTTCATGTTGCGAATACCTAATTGTGAAGCAATTAATAAGCGGGGTTATTTCTTATTTTAGATCAGATATAATCGATAGGATATACGTACCTAAAATGGAACGATGATCATTGTAAATTACACTTATTTCAAATACTATATCAAGTGGAACAAAACGCAATACTTGTAAGATTAATTTTTTTAGTATTACTCTAGAGAACAATAAAAATATTTATATAAATAATAAAAATATATAACGTATTGCCCAGAGAACATATTAAAAATGCGAAATGGAACTCTGCAGCAAGAAAAAGAAACAAAAGGTCTTTCGCTCTGGTTATTTTCCAATTGTTTTTTAAATATTTCCTGAATCACCAACTCGGTTCAGAACTCGGTTATGTTAAAAAAGGAAAAAGTATTATTCATTGACTAACGAAGTAAGAGAAAATCTAAATAAAGTTTAGAATGTTTATAACGATCAATATTGACGCGCTTACGAAATGGACTGATCTTTCAATCTGCATTTGTGTAAGGGAAAATGTTTTATTTTGTATTTATTTCTCGTAACAGGTCTTTCAAATTTCCGTTAAATGTTTCTCATTACGTATCCGTAAAATCGTTTCCTTTTTTCCGTAATTTCTTTACGTTACAGACACCGTTTTCAAGCAGAATTCGAACGTATCATGTGAAAAAGTATCTCATCAACAGGCATTGAACCATCAATTTTTCGCCCCATTTTTCGTTTTGCTTCACTCAAGTAACAAAATTTCCGTTCGGTTTTGCTCCGGCTATCATATTTTGAACCACTTCCCTGCTCCGAAGTAACAGTTTTTCGAGATTTCATTCGCTTGTATGAAATAATCGGTTAATATAATTTAATGCCGTAATAAAACCTCGAATGCTCTGACTCTTTTGCGATCTGTGCTTTAGTGATCAGAGAGGAAGGGTTGATTGAAAGCCTTTATCTTTGAAAATGCGTATTTTATAGTTGAAACCGTTGATTCGTTGAATATATGTGCTCTTGACTAAAACTTGAGTCCCTGACATACAGTGCATAAAAAATTTGAAATCAGAGAGTTTTACTTCTTTCATTTCCTGAAGTATCCTCCGCTGTCCGTTGAGCTTGTAAAAAGTAAGATAGCAGACTGGCGCAAATCTGTGACAATTTTGGGGCTGAAAATTATAAATCAACGTATCGATAAAATGCTATATGCTTAAAAATTCGGCCAAGGCTATAATGTGGGTTATTATTAACGAAGCGGAGGAAAGTCGGCGTTAAAATTTTTAAATTCGTAGTTGAAATGGAAAAAAAACACGCGAAGAATATCCACATATATCCATATATTAAATATAGGATAATTATTTTGGATATAAATGCAATAAGGAGAAGAGGACCAAAGAAACTCAAAAGGAACCCTTTGAATCTATTGCGATATTGGGTGTAATTATTTACCCACTAGATCATGAAATAATGGTAATTCCTTTTATATCATAACGTGAAACTACAATATTTTCGGTGCCATCCTGCGTGGATGACTGTTTGTAGCGAAAAATTTGGGAAAAGTAAGAATTAATATTTCACCATCCAGTACCGAGAATTTTCGTTGTCGTTGTAAATAACGGGAATCAAAGCCAATCGGAATAAGACATCCAAAGCGTGCGCAAAAGGAAAATTAAGGAAATATACATGCGATTCTCATAAGTCTACTCCATGGCTCTTTCCGGAGCTAGATTATAATTAACTGTATCAGTACAAGTTTAGTTCCCCAATAGTAACGGAATTTCCCTTCAAAAATCGTAAGTTTGGCAACGTCGGAAGAGGAATAAAGAAATAGGCTCGATGAGATGTAGGTATTAATTAGAGGGAGGGAAAATGTCCGTCTGATTCCTAAATATCAACTAATCGTGGAATGTGTTCTGTGTGATCCATAGCAGTAATTCACTTTAGTTAAGTAAGCTTAGCTAAGTAAGTGTATGCCAAAGCTTTGGGTTTTATGAAAAAGTACTTTTATTTTCAACAAGCAAAAGTAATCTTAGAGATTGGTAGGAATAAACTGAAAATGTAAAATACATAAACGTAAGGTAGGCCAGAGTTAACATTTTTGCGGTCGCAGGGCAAATATCAGTTTCCTAGTCATTTGTTCAATATTTAGATGAGTTATAACGAATGTTATATATGGTATAGTAGAATTGTACTGAGATAAAAACTCTTTACGTCGATTCTCCTGATAACATAATATTATAAAATCTCTTATCGAAATCAGATATTACAACATCTACCATTCTTACGATTGTCTTCTATTCTAGCTTTTGAAGCCGATGTTAAATTATACGTTATTAGATCTGTGAATGTGTGAATGCCGTTAAAGATTAAATTAAAAGGTAGAAAAAGATGATGCAGACGCTGTCACAGGCCGGAATGCATTCCTGGTATACTTCTGTTGGGAGCAATGACTTAGGCACCCGGAAAACAAGTCCCATTGATTCTATACAATTTACTTTCATTCCACTTCCGTTGCTTCGTCGGTGAAAGTTGCTGCGCTTTGGTGCGTTGTTACCCATCTGAACTTTTCCCAATGAACATCTGTGGAAATTTAGACTCAAAATTTACCGTTGATTTTCAGTCAATTGCTCCCTGCCATAACTACCTTTTGAATAGAGAATAAATGCGACATGATGGAAATAAAATCAATATTCGAAATAATGCAATTTTCCTTTTATAACTATGATATGTAGACGCTTCACCGGATATATATACCTATGTAAGATACTAACTAAACGGAAAGCCTCACTGACCCGGCGATATTTTATCTTAAACACCCCGACCTCTCTAGGTCTCGCTAGAGAAAAATTGAGATATCGATCCTGGGTATCATGAGTTCGATCCTAGAAGGCTCCAAGAAAGGTACTTTCCCCATTTAAATACAAATGCGCCGATTTTCAAAAATTTGTTTAGGGCATTTACCGTTAAGATAGACACACTTTTCGCCTTGTGGCCATGGGTTCGATGCTAGGACAGTTCAAATTTCGCCTGTAAGATTTACATGGGGCAGCTGTTTAATATTTTTTCAGGGCACTTTTCGAAAGGTCAAATAGCTAAAATTCGGGAAATGAATAACATTTGTGGGTATATTTCATATTCAAACTTCAGAACTTCTAAATTGATCCTTAGTTCGATGCCAGGGCATGTTAATTATTCCTCCATAAGAAATGTACAGGAAACACGGATAATATTTTGAGGTACTTTCCTATATGATTTCGCCTTAAAACCTGAGTGATAGTTACTAGAAGAGCTTCTAAACATTAATGTGAATGGCCATCTACCACTAATATCTTGGGTTCGATGCTAGGTTTTATATTCACCTCTGACAACTTCCGAATTGGTCCATAGCTCGATGCCTGGATATTCGTCCTTATGATATTTACAGAAAGCCCGGATACTATTTAATTCCCTATACGATGTCGCTTTGAAATAGTAGTGATATGGTAATGGAGGAGCTTCTGAAGGGTAGTTTAATTAGAAGTATTCCTTAGTACTCCTTGGTTAGGTGCTGGGACGGTTCAAATCTGGCCCTTATAGATACAGGTTGCGAATTGGAATATATATTGCGGAACTTTCCAGAAAGATAACTAGCTATAACTCGGAGTGTAGATAGGATTCGAGACGTCGCGACGTTTCATATTGTGGGTAGACAACCTCCCAATTGATACTTGGTTCGATGCCAGCGCATCAAGATTTGGTTCATTATAGAAAGCTCGGAACATAATATAGAAAGCTTATATATATAACATATAGAAAGCTCGGAATTCACTTGAAGGTACTCCATGAACTGAATGCAACTTGAAAATTTAGGTGTTTAAAGAAGATTATACTCCATTGGGTAACACGTAGGAATACTGATATGAATGGTCCTTGGTTCTTCGCCAAAACGGTTTAATTTCTCATTAATGTTCTTAGAGAGAAGTTGTACCTATTCACTACTATGAACTATTTAATCACTTTAAAAGCGGTAAGACTTGGTGCTGACGTAAACATATCATTGATCGTGCTCCCGGAGACGATCCTAGATTAGGGAAGCGCACGAACTAGAAATCCTGGATTTAGATAAAAAAGTTCTGCGTCCACGTTAGTATACAACCCTATTACGAACTAGTTCGTAATAGGGTTGTATTATATAGGTGATAGAGCAGACGCCAAACTTTTATTTAAATTCTTGAAAACTTCCTTAAATAGTGAAAGCTAGCGAACCATATTTTTCTTGGAGGTGCGGAGATACGTCTATGAGCTATCATGAATCCATATCAGCGCTGCCAAATTTGAAAGGAAGGTGCGATGCGAGAACGAATTCTTCACAGTATTGTGATTACATTGTTATTCCCAAGGAGAGGAAAGGGTTTGCTCTAATCCAGTACTGCGATTAAATGTCGTACCCAAGCCCCACTAAGAGGTAGTGAAAACTTTAAAGAAGCAGGAGTGCCAACTTCTGGAATTGTAATCTTGTCAAATTAAAGATTGTGACCAGTCTTTCAGGCGAATTGGGATTGCTCATTAGCAGCGACTACGAATTAATGGGTAAGGTGAGTTCTTACGATTAATTTCTTACGAGTAATTACAAATAATAGTAATAATTTAACTTTAAAAAGAGATTTTTAAGTCATAATTTTTACATTCATCCTTTCTCCTTCTTTAAGAAATGTATCGTGAGACAACGACTTCACTGGCAGTTATTATGAATTTCATTATAAATAAATCAATAATTCAACAACACTCATTTCTTTCACGTGCGAAGGCGGGGCGCTGTAGCGTGGGCGTGCAACAGGTATCGCTTTGGCAGCCATTTCAATCGAAAACCTTTTATTACTTTTTATTATTTTACTCTCCGAGCTCACTTCGAAGAGAAGAAAGATTTGGAGTTTTTGCATTGTACGTTGGAACGCCACTGACGGAGGGATAGGGAAATTAAAATGGAGAAATGAACTTATTGGACAAAGTTGAGACTATTAAGTTCCATGTTTCATTTTACCAACATTTAAGTAATTAATTAGAGTAGGGAACCTTGAGAACAAACTAAAATTTGATTTTCGGAAGCAAAAGTTAAATAAATTAGGAAAGAAAAAGTTTGTTTTTGTGGAAAAGTAGACAAACTGCGATCATAAAAAATGGATATATATGGTTAGCCGGGATAAACTATTAAAGAAGGGGAATTTGAAAAACATTAAAGAATTAATTGGCTGAAAAATAAGTCATCATACACAAATATTTTAAACATTTATGACATTTATTACATCATAAAACAGTCTACAAAATGTGTTAGAAAACAAGTCTAAATGAACAATAACAATAACAATCAAGAATTATCCACGGTTCTCTCTAGCGAAGGTGAGCGCCTGCGTGGCCGTCAAAGCAATTTTATGTGCGCCGTCTATTTTTGAACGATTTTAATGTATTTTTTGCACAGTTTTTGTAATTTTCCAAATAGCAATTTATAGTGATAATTATGAGCATTCGCTGAATTCCGTTACTAATAATTCCATTCATAAAATGAAAATCGTCAAGGAAAATAGGTTACACAGACTTTGCACGTTAAGGCGTACCTACGAATTATCCTGATAAGAAAAGGAAAAATGATTTGACGATAATAACTAACATCTGAATATTTTTCTGATTGAAAAATGTAAAACTTTTAAATAATCACACAAAATTTACCAGTATTTGAAACCGTTTGAACGCTTTTAAATAATCTCTATCTTAATTCTTTTCAAATCATCAACCGAAGTTTATTTCCACACATCACCGCACGGCGATGTGGTGCGATTTGGGAACCCCCGCCGTTTCGAAAGAAATTATTTTTTCTGCCTCAACGCGTGTGAATACTATAATATCCTATCCTAATGTAGCGATGGCACTAAATGTGGCCTAAAAGAGTTCACAAATACGAAATTTAATGCAAATAAAAGAAAGAAGACTCACCTGTCTCCTTATTCTCATAAAAATCCGAAAGAAATAGTTAAAGAGACCCTCATTTTCTTGAAATGCACACACAACTGCCACAGCTCAAGTGAGGCATACTTGGGGAATGTTAGAAGTTGCAAACGTAGGCGATAGACGAGACCCAAGTGCAGTATTTCTGTTTCTGGGCTAGTGGTGCGATTTGGGAAGTGGTGCGATACAGGTAGCTCTCTTCTACATGAATAATCATTCTTCATCCTCTCTCGTTAAAATCCTGTTGGCCGGACATTTCAATCGATTCCATTCAGTTACGACTCCCAATTAATATGCGAAACATATCAATTATGGAGGGCAAAATTAATAATTCGGTCCGCAAATTCAGGCTACGTTTTGCTCAGTCTTAACTTTAATTTTCTGAATTTTTTAAGAATCATTTCTCAAAATATTTCGTTTTATTCCTAATCTAGATTGTTCATATACGTGTTGATAACCCTTCATTCGCTACGTTTCATCCTTAAGCAGATTTTGATTTTACTCATAGCCTTTGATAAATATCCTAGTCTAACAGGAAGATTAGTTTTTAAATATAAACCAAGTACCTGGAACAGTATTACTTATGCAAGTTCTATGATATATCGTTAATTTTATAATACGCTTATTTATTAATAAGCTTAAAAGTATATCCAGTTTACTATAGAAGAGTCAACGCCATTTCTGTCCTATCGAGTTTTATAACAATTCTGCCCAAATTTGCGAGATTAACTTTTATAGTCGAAGAAATTCTATTTTTAAAATGGCACAAATTTATTTCCAAAAAAGTTCTTGGCAACCGAAATTCTCGTCGATTGCAAGCTTTTCGTAAGTGGCGAGATTTGCATAAATATGAAGAGGGAGTCGACTGGAATGCTAATATTTTTAGAAACTGCTCTCTTGAAGATAGTGATGGCTAGTATATTTCGTAGAACAGTAGTTATATTTGCAAATTGTCCAAAAATTAATTTCACTCCGATCTTCTATGAACGAGGGTATCAATACATTTTCATACGATTTCGATGTAGCATATATAGTGCGAGACAATGTCTACTAGCACATAAATCAATTCATCAGCAGTCCTATCATATCCTGAAGGATTCCAGTGTCTAGGATGAGCAGCAATGGCGAAGATGGCTCGTTACTAGTTGCTCCGCGGCTGCGCAGTTGCCATATCCGAGTTAAAAACCGAGGCTCTAATGCGGAACTTTTACTATGAATCTTTGGTATGTTTGTTCAGTACTTATAACAGTCAAAATTTTTTATTACGACTGAAGCCTTTGTAGCAACAGTTTTATTCGTTGCTAATCCAAACGTACCCGGAAGTAAGTCGATGACGAATTTTGAGAATATTTGGAATCAGAGGAGAGGATTCCTAGCTTACCACCCTCTTGTACTCAATACTTGAATCACGCTCTCGTACTTACATGTATTTATACATAGACGTGCATAATTAAATAATATGGAAAGGAATGATGTCAAGTTATTGAATGCATTTAGAGTAAGAGCCGCTTCCTAAATTCTTGATGAAATTATTTTGTGACATACAACTCCCCCTGCCACATGCCAAAGGAAAGTTTGTTATTTCCTTGCCTCTTAATCATAAAATCCTTTAAGTAAATGCATATAGATCGAACATTAGTCTCAAATGACATGTAGTAAATATTCTATTTTATAGTAAGATATTTCAGCGTAAGATATTATTCAGATTCAGTACAAAATGAAAAATCACTTACGGAAGTATAAATTCATATAAGAACCCTAATGTGTATATATAATTATATAGAGATATAAATCTTGCTCTTTGGGGTATTGATTAAACTTCTGCTTCTCCACAGCATTCGCGGCGGATGCATTCCCTACAAGATCGCGACTTTTGGAATTCGCGAAGTAGAATTCAACTTTGATTGCAGTCCCCTAATTTCATGCATTTTCCTACCTATTCAACTCGTCAAACTGTCGTTTTTCACTGACATTTAGTATTTAACTGTTAATTTTTACACAATTATCTCGGTTACAACTCTACGATAATGACTTTTCAAAGAAATTGTTCCGTATTTTTCGTTGAAACTTAAATATTACGCTATGTCGCGGATGTCTGAATAAATGAGCGGTGAGAACGCGGGTGAAGAGTTAAAGGCATGAAAGATTTAGTTATTTAGTTTATTTAGGAATTTAACGCAATCGATAACCAAAATCGAGTACATTTTTGCCTCGGAATGGCCGAATCTTTGAAATTAGCCCAGAATCGTATGCATCTTTGAGACGCCTTTCTTAAAAATGCTGTTTTGCGGAGGTGGAAGTTGCTCTCGATTGTACATGACAATGAGGCGAACCGGAAGCGCGTTGACATACAACGGGTGTTATGTAACATAATCACTACAGTGAAGAGCTGTTTACTTGTTGGATAGTGTTACCGCCAGCGCCGCTAGAGTGGAAGGAGCGGCTTGAGTATAATGTCAATTAAGTGGCAGCGAGCCCCGAAAATTAAAAAAGGCACGTGCGGAATCACCGTGCATGCGTCACGTTGCACTTCTCCTAGCGGCGTAACACGCATTCGCTACGCGATCCGATCGTGGCCATTGACTCAGCCGTCGTAGATTTGGCAACGCTGCTCCAATCGTTAGTTCCCTGACCTCCACAACGTGCACGATAGCGTCGCCGGAGACGTTGCTAGGATACGGCGCCGCATCGCAAGTGCAACGGCCGACTTTCACTCGTGGAAAAGTGAAAACGGGAAGTCGTTGAACTCGGGCGCTTCGTTTCACTATTAAGGAAACGGAGGAATCGTCAGGTAAATAAAGACGGACATCCGCAGCCCATTGAAATTCAAGCACGTCGTGGCCGACGGACGCTAGCGGACGCATAACTCGACGCAAGTCACGTGTTCGCGAGATGGAGAGCAATCGCAGTATTTGGGAATAATTCACAACTTTGAACTATGTGTCCCTAACATATTTATTAATTTAACGCTAATGCTAAAGTGGAAGCTTTTGTTTTCCCTTCATTTTAATTTGGGAGTCAAGACTCGTTATTTATAGTATAGCGATTTGTAGACCCTGGTGGGTTATTTGAGAACCCACCAAGCTCACCTCAACAGGAACCCACTTGGCCCACCGATGATATTAATTGTGAAGAGCATTGATAATATTCGTATTAAAATGAAGAGAGAATATACGAAGCGCACATTTTTAATCAGCCATAATTCTCACTAACCGTAAAAAATTCTTATTTACCCTAAACATTCTCAGTTGCCCAAAAAACTTCTTCTCGTAAATGGACAAAACAGACAAGAAAAAAATTAAAATAATAACTTCTATAACATTCCTTCAAACGCCTCGGCTTTAATTATGGTTATTTACTACGTGTACAATCAAATATAAATATTATTAACACCGAGCCGAAATTCGAGTCAGAAGGAGTTAACATAGAATCTAATATTTATTATTGCCTGAAAATGAGGAAAAAATCAATAGATTTAAAAAACAATTTTATGCTGCAGAGGATTAGAATATACAACATTTTGAGTTAAATAAAGGATTTGAAATAAAGAACTACACTATTCAAAGCCCCTTCGGGTCATTTAAATACATTATAAGCCAACAACTGGAATGTACTCCGGATATTCAAATCTTCCTCGCAACGGCCTATGTAACAGGGAGAACGCATTATATCCGCTACATCATCTGAAAACGTGCTTTCTCTGAACTTATTTAACAAATCTATCCTTTGTTTAAATGCATACCTTCTAAAGTTTCCCATCTTGCGTCCTGAAGAATCTGCGAAACACTCACTGATTTATCGTAGCGATTCTTCACAGAACATATCGCTTTTCGATGCACCTTTTCTATTTCCTGAATGCAATACTTGTAGGCTGGTACCCATACAATACACGCATACTAAAGGCAGGCTTAATTAACGCAAAGTAAAATCGCTCGCCAACTTTTTCTTCGCTCCGACCGATTATATTCTTGACGATGCCGAGTTTCTTAAGTGCTTTTCCACAAATATTACGGATGTGGGTGCTCTATCTTAATTCACTCGTGAGACTTACTCCAAGATATTCACCGATTCTACTCTTTAGTTTATCCCGCGAAGGTTGTACGAACAACCATTAATAATAGATTTTCTCTTGAGGAAAAGTGGAGCGGTTTATTTAAAATTCAATGCAAAATTTCGTAGTTGGGAAATCCGTAACGGTGCCCTCGAAAAATATAGCTGTTCCACAGTCTTCGGATTCGTGGAATTGTCATTACGCGCTTCGGCATTTAGGGAACATGTACTTATATCTATGTAAGTATTTCTATGTGCTCTCTAAATGGAGTGGATATCCTTATGGTCTATGCGAATATTTTTTTTATTTTTATAACGGAGATATGTGCGAATACAGGACTATGAATCGGGAAATCAGCGATCGATGGTGTCCAACTCATCCACTTATTCTACAAATTTGAGCATCGTAACTTAAATTATTTCCTCTAATCGATTTCATCCATGGCGGTCCCCTCGTTGATCTGTACCTCCCTTCGTAAGGACGCTTAAAAAGTTTGTTGTTTCTCATAGATTACTTGGTTATTTAATCTGTTGGTATTCATTTCAAAATAATGTTTGCTCTATACTTTGGGCGTTCCAGATTCTCCAGAACAGTTCGGTGTCGTTCGCAAAATGCTATTGTTTTTAGATGTTTTAAGACTTTTCACTGATAGATACTTGCAAAAATGGTGGGCGAGAAAACTTCTCGGTTTTATTTAGCTAGAAATAATTCTTAACACGGTTGAGCTTGATTCCTAGAACTTATTTATCATATTGTTCCTTTCCATTCTGAGTGAGTGTAAATGAAATGCAAAGAAAATCACAAAAAAGTTATAGTTTAAGTTGAATTGAAAATAAACTATCACAGTCGTTATTTAACGTACGTAAGCGTGAAATTATATCATCTTGTACAGAGCAACCACATAACAATATTTTCTGTATTTATCAAACTGCTGGACTGGAACTTTGTGTATTCTGAACACTCTCTGACCTCTCATATGGGTCTAAGAAGATTCGCTACCGACGTTTTATCTTCAGGGAATTTTCGGTAAAAAATATTTCCATTCTAAAGAATTATGTTGCTGAATAATTTTGCTACAGAAATATTTAGTTTCAGAGGTCTTTCGCAAAATTTTATATTTGTTACCTATTATTTTATTGCAAAAGTTGTTTCAAACTAGTTTTTCCAATTGATTAATACATTACAAATTATATTTTTATGACAAATTTACGCAATAATATTTTGCATACGGAGCTTTTTCGCTAAAAACTTGCATCAAAATATTTAATTAATTAAATCTTTTAAAGGGGGAGCTCACTAATATTGAAATAAATTAAACTGTTTCATTAGGGTTAGGNTATCTGTGTGTGGGTGGAATGGAAACTGCGTGCTTGGAAGAAATTATTATTTTTCGTTTCTTTAATCATACTTAATCAAGTCAAAAGTTACAAAAAAGCTAAAAGCTGACGAACGTTTGTGAACACCATTTGAAATGGCAATAATTCAAGCTCAAATTAATCCATTATTAACAATTTACCCGTGGACGAGGAAGATATTATTCGCATCTTAACTGGAGGCTCAGCAAAGGATATGAATCCCCGCTTTTTCTTATTGATAGTAACAATCATAATAACAATATAAACATAAATTCAATATATTCGAAATACCAATGTATACATAAATCATTTTCATAGTGATCTTTGTAGAATCCATTTATGGATGAAGACCTCTTAATCGACTCTTTCCCGTACCTTTTTCCTTCAAACTACTCACAGAAATTGCAAAAGAAGCTCAACCCCGATTCTTCGCTCCTCTTTCTTGGTTGTTTGATGATGCGAGGTATTCATTCCATCACATTATTTACTCATCTTATGAAATTTCTTTTTGCAATGTGATCAACTCCCTCCATCTCTGATAACTGCTCCCGTGATTTTCCCTTCTTCACAGCATCAGTCTCTCCAGTCTACCATCTTACTCCTGAATCACTTCCAATCTCTCCTGGTTACGCTCGCCATAAATCTCATGGAGTCACTGCTTCAGCCGCTGTGGCATTTGGTCACCAAATTGCAAAGGAACAATTTCCACGTAAAACATCCCGCAATTTCTTTTTGAGCTTTAACCTGATGCCTTTTTATTCTTCTCATAGTTACTCCGTCTGTAAAGAAAAACTAGCCCACTTGATCGTTTGTGGATTATTTTAAACTGCTACTAACTCAACCATCAGTAGTAACTTCTATTCTGTTCTAATATTTATGAATTAACCATTTTTTTATACCTGTCCCAAAGTTGCTGTCACGTTGTTAATCGAAAAAATTTCCAGTTAACAATAATCCTATGAAGCATAATATTTCAAGATATATAAAAGACGTTCAAATTATTGACTGAAATTAGTTCATTTTTGTTATATTTGCTCTGTTATCTTATATAAACTGCTCTTCTACCTTTAGGATAAGCCTAAGCAATGGGGACATAATGGAATGAAATTTTCTAATTTAGGCTCGAATTTTTCCTTACTTCTTCGGCCAGACAAAATCGATTTTTGACATTTGTGGATTCGTAAAACCAATCTTTAGCGGAATTCCCTACGTGGATATTAATAACTTTTATATATTTTTAGTTCCTGATAAGTTAGTAACAGGTACCTCGAATCAAAAGCATTATTCTTGAATCATTGTGACTCCTTTGCAAGGCAAGAAATATCATAAATCATGTCAGCAAGGAATGAAGAATAACTTTTCAACTAATTGTTACCGCACAACTTTATCTATAAATAATTGGACATTCAGAGCATAGAATTGCTTAATAAAAATCAACAATGAATTTATAAATTCTAAATAAGTTATAAACTTACAGTTAAAACTTAAAAAGAAGCAGGGTTGCAAACATCTCAGAATACAATGTGAAAGTAGCGATGGCTTTCTCAAGCAAAATAGCGTATTCGACTACTGAGCAAGGTCCCGTATTTGCTAATACTGTCGATGAAGCAGAGCTATCAATTTTTAAACAGTACTCCCACCCTTTTACATACATTCCTGCTGTTGTTTTATGTAGCTAATCTCCTCTCACATTCAATCCCCTTTCATGTGCTTATTGATTCATTGTACATGTATACTAAACTATGAGAACTACTTTGAGTTTATGTCTCGAATTATGAGATCAGCAAATGATTTTCCTAATCTAGCGAAAGAAGCTGATTTCTTATATGATCAGAACGGCCTATGTAACAGGGAGAACGCATTATATCCGCTACTTCATCTGAAAACGTGCTTTCTCTGAACTTATTTAACAAATCTATCCTTTCTTTAAATGCACACCTTCTAAAGTATCCCATCTTGCGTCCTGAAGAATCTGCGAAACACTCACTGATTTATCGTAGCGATTCTTCACAGAACATATCGCTTTTCGATGCACCTTTTCTATTTCCTGAATGCAATACTTGTAGGCTGGGACCCATACAATACACGCATACTAAAGGCAGGCTTAATTAACGCAAAGTAAAATCGCTCGCCAACTTTTTCTTCGCTCCGACCGATTATATTCTTGACGATGCCGAGTTTCTTAAGTGCTTTTCCACAAATATTACGGATGTAGGTGTTTAATCTTAATTCACTCGTGAGGATTACTCCAAGATATTCACCGATTCTACTCTTTAGTTTATCCCGCGAAGGTTGTACGAACAACCATTAATAATAGATTTTCTCTTGAGGAAAAGTGGAGCGGTTTATTTAAAATTCAATGCAAAATTTCGTAGTTGGGAAATCCGTAACGGTGCCCTCGAAAAATATAGCTGTTCCACAGTCTTCGGATTCGTGGAATTGTCATTACGCGCTTCAGCATTTAGGGAACATGTACTTATATCTATGTAAGTATTTCTATGTGCTCTCTAAATGGAGTGGATATCCTTATGGTCTATGCGAATATTTTTTTTATTTTTATAACGGAGATATGTGCGAATACAGGACTATGAATCGGGAAATCAGCGATCGATGGTGTCCAACTCATCCACTTATTCTACAAATTTGAGCATCGTTACTTAAATTATTTCCTCTAATCGATTTCATCCATGGCGGTCCCCTCGTTGATCTGTACCTCCCTTCGTAAGGACGCTTAAAAAGTTTGTTGTTTCTCACAGATTACTTGGTTATTTAATCTGTTGGTATTCATTTCAAAATAATGTTTGCTCTATACTTTGGGCGTTCCAGATTCTCCAGAACAGTTCGGTGTCGTTCGCAAAATGCTATTGTTTTTAGATGTTTCAAGACTTTTCACTGATAGATACTTGCAAAAATGGTGGGCGAGAAAACTTCTCGGTTTTATTTAGCTAGAAATAATTCTTAACACGGTTGAGCTTGATTCCTAGAACTTATTTATCATATTGTTCCTTTCCATTCTGAGTGAGTGTAAATGAAATGCAAAGAAAATCACAAAAAAGTTATAGTTTAAGTTGAATTGAAAATAAACTATCACAGTCGTTATTTAACGTACGTAAGCGTGAAATTATATCATCTTGTACAGAGCAACCACATAACAATATTTTCTGTATTTATCAAACTGCTGGACTGGAACTTTGTGTATTCTGAACACTCTCTGACCTCTCATATGGGTCTAAGAAGATTCGCTACCGACGTTTTATCTTCAGGGAATTTTCGGTAAAAAATATTTCCATTCTAAAGAATTATGTTGCTGAATAATTTTGCTACAGAAATATTTAGTTTCAGAGGTCTTTCGCAAAATTTTATATTTGTTACCTATTATTTTATTGCAAAAGTTGTTTCAAACTAGTTTTTCCAATTGATTAATACATTACAAATTATATTTTTATGACAAATTTACGCAATAATATTTTGCATACGGAGCTTTTTCGCTAAAAACTTGCATCAAAATATTTAATTAATTAAATCTTTTAAAGGGGGAGCTCACTAATATTGAAATAAATTAAACTGTTTCATTAGGGTTAGG